>WNWK01035423.1:0-19778 GCA_009830355.1 Cherax destructor | reverse complement strand
GGTGAGTGTGTGTGTGGTATGTTTGGAGACTCAGACAAAGCTGGGGTTAGTTTTTGTTTTGGTTTCACTTTTGGGTTTCAGGTTTTTTTTCAATGAGGGTTTGCCTTTCTTGGGGGCCAAGTTGTGCCCTTAGGATAGTTTGGTTCCTTTTTCGGTTTCTCACTTCGCAAATGTGATTGATGTATTCTTGCAATTATTATGGTTATCATTCTTAATATATGGGATTATTCCTTTTTTGATATTGTGAGTTGTGTTTTTTAGTTATGTATTATAAAAAAAAGATGAGGTACTATTGGTATTCTCTTTTATTGCATTGGTTTGTATTGAAACTGAATGGGTCTGGTCCGTAGACTCTGTCACTGTGAGGTGTTGGAGCCAGGTTACGGGCGTCACTGTGAGGTGTTGGAGCCAGGTTACGGGCATCCCCTTCACGAATGTTACGGAGATTTCTATGTTATGCGTGTGTGCCTAGTTTTTCTTTACTGTTGTTGATGGTTCATATTACCAAAAGTTAGTTGTAATTGTTGTAGTATATTAATACATATATGCTTTTGACCCTTTAGGGGTCCCATATTGTGTTTTGTTAAAGGTATTTATATGCAGGCAGACAGGGGAGGGCACAAGAAAGTGGTGGAGGGGTAATAATGGAGGTAGTAGTAGTAGTAGTGGAGTCAGTGATATTCTAGAATATGACTGACTAGGTCAGGCATATTCTACTAATATATACTTTACTATATTACATATATACTTCTACTACCACTACCACTACTACCTCCATTACCCCTCCACCACTTTCTTGTGCCCTTCCCTGTCTGCCTGCCTATAAATACCCCTTCCACCTGTCCTTTGTGTTAGTGTGACTTTGTAAATGGTCCAAGTCGGACCAAAACGTCGTCATAAGCTCCTCTCTTTTTATACGTGCGGGTTGTGTGTGTATATTTCCAATATGTAGTACGACATGTCTGGAGCTTCAATAGTTAAACTTAATCAGTTAAGTTCCAAAAATGCAATTAAGTAGACAAATCAGAATAATTTTATAATTGTATATTGTTACGCCTGGTCACCTTCTATTACTTTGAGCTGATATCACTTAATATCATATTGCGAATTCCTTATTAGTAGGTAAAATAAGCAATTCTAGAATATGACTGACTCCACTACTACTACTACCACTACCACTACTACCTCCATTATTACCCCTCCACCACTTTTTTGTGCCCTCCCCTGTCTGCCTGCCTATAAATACCCCTTTCCACCTGTCCTGTGTGTTAGTGTGACTTTGTAAATGGTCCAAGTCGGACCGAAACGTCGTCGTAAGCTCCTCTCTTTTTATATGTGCGGGTTGTGTGTGCCTTTTTTTGTTACTTATTGGAAAGTTTGCTATTGTGTTTAAGCTCCAGACATGTCGTACTACTTATTGGAAAGTTTGCTATTGTATTCTCTGACAAGCGAGAAATACACAAGAGTCATATGGTGCTAAGTTAATGGGAGGTAATCCATTTTTATCTAAGAAATGGGAGGGTAGTTGTAATTCCTTGGATAAAGAGCCATTCACCAGCATCAAGGAACCTTCTTTAAGGAAGGCAACATTCACCAGCATCAAGGAACCTTCTATAAGGAAGGCAACATTCACCAGCATCAATAAACCTTCTTTAAGGAAGGCAACATTCACCAGCATCAAGGAACCTTCTATAAGGAAGGCAACATTCACCAGCATCAATAAACCTTCTTTAAGGAAGGCAACATTCACCAGCATCAAGGAACCTTCTTTAAGGAAGGCGACATTCACCAGCATCAAGGAACCTTCTTTAAGGAAGGCAACATTCACCAGCATCAAGGAACCTTCTTTAAGGAAGGCAACATTCACCAGCATCAAGAAACCTTCTTTAAGGAAGGCGACATTCACCAGCATCAAGGAACCTTCTTTAAGGAAGGCGACATTCACCAGCATCAAGAAACCTTCTTTAAGGAAGGCGACATTCACCAGCATCAAGGAACCTTCTTTAAGGAAGGCGACATTCACCAGCATCAAGAAACCTTCTTTAAGGAAGGCGACATTCACCAGCATCAAGGAACCTTCTTTAAGGAAGGCGACATTCACCAGCATCAAGGAACCTTCTTTAAGGAAGGCGACATTCACCAGCATCAAGAAACCTTCTTTAAGGAAGGCGACATTCACCAGCATCAAGGAACCTTCTTTAAGGAAGGCAACATTCACCAGCATCAAGGAACCTTTTTAAGGAAGGCGACATTCACCAGCATCAAGGAACCTTCTTTAAGAAGGCGACATTCACCAGCATCAAGGAACCTTCTTTAAGGAAGGCGACATTCACCAGCATCAAGAAACCTTCTTTAAGGAAGGCAACATTCACCAGCATCAAGGAACCTTCTTTAAGGAAGGCGACATTCACCAGCATCAAGGAACCTTCTTTAAGGAAGGCGACATTCACCAGCATCAAGGAACCTTCTTTAAGGAAGGCGACATTCACCAGCATCAAGAAACCTTCTTTAAGGAAGGCGACATTCACCAGCATCAAGGAACCTTCTTTAAGGAAGGCAACATTCACCAACATCAAGAAACCTTCTTTAAGGAAGGCGACATTCACCAGCATCAAGGAACCTTCTTTAAGGAAGGCAACATTCACCAGCATCAAGGAACCTACTTTAAGGAAGGCTACATTCACCAGCATCAAGAAACCTTCTTTAAGGAAGGCGACATTCACCAGCATCAAGAAACCTTCTTTAAGGAAGGCGACTTTCACCAGCATCAAGGAACCTTCTTTAGGAAGGCGACCTTGTAATGTTTTGATAAGTCATCCTACGTAACATAATAACTCAGTACTACATTCTCGCAGTTTACATCTTGTTATTATTAAACATTATAAGCATTTTTACAAATAGTACTGCAGTTTCTTTACCAACTTTTTCTAAATCATTAAGCATGGGACACTATAGTATTATGTTATGCTGTTTTGAGCTCAAATCTCGTACGTCAGGCAGCATCGTTGGTGCCTGACGTAGGAGGCATAAGTGAGAGAAGATTCATGGTGTGGCCTACAGATAGACAGTGTCAGCTGCAACATAAGCATCACCTCAGATCCTGACGATTCAGCACCTCTTGAGACTCCTGCTTCATCCCTTAGAAAAGTCACCGAACCTTAATTCCCGAAACAAAGGCAGAAGTCACTTGTGAAAATTAATTCACATAGAATCAGCCAGTTGAGCTTAGTTGTGGAGCCAAAATGAACAATGAAGATAAACTCAGGAAGGAGAATAAGGAGCTGAATTTGGAGGGTCCAGTGAGGACGACAAATCTCAATATGGAGAGTGAAGAATGTGTTGAGGCCACAGGTGGCACTTCCCGTCCTCGTCAGCTACACACAACGCAAAGCCTCTCAACACATAGAGCAGAACAGACACAACTGGAATCGTCTGCGAAAATATACAGTAAAGCTGATGTACATAAACGGGGACCAGGGAAAGAAAGCAATGTTGCAGAGGTTGAAGATGTCGACAAAGCGTCTAGTGAAGAGCAGGGAGGCTGCGGGATGAAGTTCAAGAGGGAGTTGGGACTGCTTGATTGTGTGGGATTCACCTTGGGTAATATTATAGGCTCAGGCATCTTTGTGTCGCCCAGGACGGTGCTGCAATATACAGGCAGCGTAGGCATGTCCCTGGCGGTGTGGGTAGTCTCTGGGGCTGTCTGCATGTGTGGATCATTCTGCTACACTGAGATGGGTGAGTACTGCCAACTGATTCGTATTTTCCACTCTGATGTACTGATGTCCCTGTTCACCTTACAATAGGTAGGTACAGGGGTGTTAGTTGACTGATCTGGGTTGCATCCTGGGGGGCAAGATTGAGGAACCACAATGGAAATAAGACAGACAGTCCTCGATGAGGCACTTTCTTAGGTTATCCTGGGTGGCTAAACCTTCCCCGGGTTAAAAATCCAAAGAAATCATATATTTATCTTAACTGTTTACATGTGTAGGTACACTTGGTTTATTGTATATCCTCCTTTGACTGGCTTTCAAACCAACAGTATCCTACTAACAAGTTCCGATTTTAACTGGACTGTGTGTAGTTAACAATGTCATTATTTTTAAAATGGCGTGGTATTATATTCTGTTAAATCTCCTAGAATCTACTAGAATCTAAATTGGCTAATACATCTTATAAGACGGAGTCCAAGATTAAGCCAATTTACTGATTTTGTTAAAAAATCTTTATTTCTACAAGTACATGATACAACTTATTCAGACCATAGCTGACACCAGTAACATACTATAAAGTCCCTGGTTATGCAAAATATTTCGTTTAACTTAGGACATTCTTGGCCCAGCCCTGGTTGTGTGCGGGTGCATGTGGTGACCTCTGACAGCACCAGTGTGAATTTTTCTTTTCATTGCTATGGCAGACACCTATAAGAGGAGGGTCAACACTGTCGGCATTGAAGTTCTCCAAGGAGCTGTGTACCCGTCTAATGCTGATATTGTCCTGCCAGTGATTCTGTGTGACATACTGGGTGTGGATCATTCAGAATTGTACGGCATAGCTCTGAATGGAGCGCGCAGGCTCTTCATGAAATTTGCATGTTCAGCAGCTTACCACAGGATTATGGATAATTTTCAGGACAAACGACTGATGGTCATTACTGGCCTAGAGGCATGTGTACGGGATGTATCTGCCACTAACAAGTGGATAAAGTTGAGAAACGTGCCATTCGAGGCGAGAGAAAGTGACATTACATACGTTATGCAGAAATATGGCATAGTTCATGCCGTAACTGTTGGAAGGTGGGCTAATGGGCCCTATGCTGGTATGCTGGAGGGAACATGATGCTGCGTCAACCCATTCCTTCGTATGTCCTAATGGCTGGTTTTTGCACACATGTTTATGTAACATATGTAAAACAGACTCAAACCTGCTGATTGTGTGGTCTGCAGGGGCACATGGCAGCTGATTGTGTGCAGAGGAAGCAGAATATGAAGTCAGGTGAGGAGGACGGAGTACGGACAGAGGAAGCTTTCATCATAACAAGGGAAGTAACACGTGTGGACGATGGACAGGAGGGCATGGTACGTCAGTCGTGAAGTGAGGAGATGGAACGTACAGAAAAGGAGATGGAAAGAGAGGGATTGGGGCTGTCAGTTGTTTCTCAGGTGCATAGTACGGTGTCTGTTGATGAACAGCAGGGATTTCCTAGGGAAGAGGCTGAAATTTTGAGGGATCTAAGAGAGTTCATACAGGGTGAGCCTCTGTCAATGGATGACATGACAGGCTTGGTGCAAGGTGGTCCTACACAGGAATTTAATGAGGCCATAGAGAAGGTTAATGTGTGTAAGGAAGTGACCTCTGCTAAGGTATCTGTGGTGGTAGCTGAGGTCCATAGGGAAGAGGAAATGGAGTTAATTGAGGAGAAGGGTGTGTCTAGGAAAAGGCCAGGAAAGGACTCTACGGTGGAATTGTTGACAGCTGGCCAAAGATCAGGGAAAAAAGTGTGGGCGGATGTGGTTCAGTTAAAAGGAGCGAGATTGAAGGGTTATGAGGGAGTTAGGGAAGTTAAGGATGATGGGAGGGGTAGAAGGGAGGTGGATGATGAGGTACACACGAAATTAGACAAGAGAGTACTGAAGCACAAGGGAAAACCTCAGCCTTACATTTCAGGTGTGCAACTATAAATGTTAACAGTCTCAGAAATGAGGTTAAACTTAAATGGGTGGAGGTTACATTGTGTAGGTGGAAGGTAGATGTTGTCTTCATTCAAGAGCATAATTATAGGAAGGGTTCTGAACTTAAGGTCAAAGGGTATAGGATTTTTGCATGTGATGCAAGGGCATTTAAAGGGGGGGTTTGGTTGGTATAAGAGAGACAAGCCCATTCACATTAGAATCATGGGAAGACGTGGGAGGCAGAGTGGTTAGAGTTAATGGGGAGTGGGGTGGAACGCAGGTGAGTTTTTTGGGCGTGTATATGCCAGCCGTAAGTAATAGGAGGGTGAAAGATGATTTTGTCAATAATGAGTTGTCGTACGCTGTCCGAGGATTGCCTCAGGTTTCAATCATTGCTGGTGATTGGAATAGTGTGATTAGGGTAAGGGATGTGGAGCTGCAGGGGGCGGCGGGTGCATGTTAGAGTCTTTACGGGGAGTGTTGGGTGTGGTAGGAGTGGTTGAGGTGGTGGGAGGATGAGGTGAGTTGGTAGAATATACTTTTGTGAGGAAGGATTACGCGGCACGTTTGGACAGAATATATGTAACAAGGGTCGTAGACGTTAGGAGTGTGGAATGTGTAGATGTGGGCTTTTCAGACCATATAGGTGTGTTGTTTGAAGGCAGGTGGGAAGTGGTGGTGAGTGTATATAAGAGTTATTGGAAATTGAATACGAGATTATTGGAAAGGGAAGGGGGGATTGAGATGTTTGACATGTGGTGGGGGGTGGAAGGGGAAGCGAAATGGGGTCGTTAAATGGTGGATGGAGACTGGGAAAGAGGAAATTCAGAAGTTTTATGTGTTGGTTGGTAGGAACGAAAGTAGGAGTAGGTATGGGTATCAGAAGTATTTGGAAGGGTTGTTGAGGGACTATCAGGCAAGGGATTGGGGGGAATGGGTAGGGATGATGTCGTGGAATTGAAAGGTAGATTAAGGGAATTACAAGAGGAACGTTTTCATGCTTTATGGGTTTGGAGTGGAATGGAGCAGGTGTTGTGGGGCAACAAGGTGTCGAAAGTGGTCTTAAGGAATTTTCAAACACGTAGGAGGGGGATGTTAATATCGTCACTGAAGGTAGAGGGAGGGTGGATAGGTATCAGGAGGGAAGGGTTTTGTGAACGACGGAGGGTATGGAGGGGTAAGCTGAGGGTTGGTTTCGTAGTCAATATCAGAAGGGGGAGGTTCATGAGGTGAATAGTGATAAGTTATTGAGGGGCATAGGTAGGTTGTTAAGTGTGGAGGAGGGAAGGGAGTGTGGGGGCGGAGATCTTGGAGGAGGAGGTGAAGAAGGCCGTGCAGGGATTGAGGTTGGGGAAGTCACCAGGGATAGATGGTTTGCCAGGGGACTTGTATGTGACTCATTGGGAGGCTTTGAAAGGGGTTTTAGTTCAGTTGTTTAAGGGGTTGAGAGAGGAAGGAGTTATGGGAGAGTCTATGAGAACTGGGGTTGTTGTTTTGGTGGCAAAGGGCGATACATCTGAAGGTTTAAGCGGTTATAGGGGTCTAGCATTGTTAACTGCTGACTATAAGATATTTGCGAAGATATTGGCAAATAGAATCAAGAGGGGTTTGGGGGGAATTTTGCATGGGGGTCAATTTGGGGTGCCTGGAAGGAGTATTCGTACTGGGCATCGGCGTATTAAACAGTTTGTTGAAAATAGTGAGGAGGGGGGGTCTTAGGATTGGATTGGCAGAGGGCTTATGATAGGATTGACAGAGAAATGTTATTGGAAGTGTTGGAGAGACAAGGTTTTGGGGAAGGGGTAGTGCGATGGGTGGGTACACTGTATGCAGGTGTGATGATAAGGGTGCATATTAATGGGAGGGTTGGAAAAGCAGTGGAAATGAAGAAGGGTCTGTGGCAGGGTTGTCCTTTGTCACAGATCCTTTTTGCACTCTTGCAGGATCCCATTTATAGATTGGTGGAGAAGGGGTTGGGAGAGGTAGAAACAGGTATGGAGGAGGTGGGTGGTATCGTTGGTTATGTTGACAATATGACGGTGTTAGTTAGATAGGAATGGCAATTGGGTATGTTGAATGAGTTGGTGGAGTGGTTTGGGAAAGGGACAGGGATGAGAGTCAACAGGGAAAAGTCAAACTTATTGGAGGTTGGAAATTGGTCTGGCAGTACGTTGGGGTGGAAGAGAGGCTGGCGATGTGTGGAAATTATTAAAATATGTGGTATATTTTTTAGTGCAGATGCGGTAGTGGCAAGAGAGGTGAACTCCGGGAGGATGAGGGGATGGGGAGTGGGGGAGGTGACATTATTGCAGAGAGTCATAGTTGTTAATGTATTGGTGTATAGTAAATTATGGTATAGGGAGGTGGTGTATCCCCTCTTGGAGGTGGATGTGAAGAAATTGTTGTGTAATGTCCTAAGGTTCGTATGAAGGAATGGAAGGCACTGGGTAAGTAGTGAGGTTGTGGAAACACAAAAGAGGTGGGGGGGTTTGGGGTTGATACCGTTGAGGTGCAGGTTGCATAGCATTTTTGTGAGGCATGAGTTTTTGCAGGGAGGAGGGGTTGGGGGTCGAAGGGTGGGGTTTGTTATGAAGGAGGTGTGCAGATGGTGGATAGGGAAAGACATTTTGTTGTGTGAAGCGATTTTGAGGAGGTTAATGGTGATGAGGGAGCCTGGTAAGAGTAGGGTCAAAAGATTGGATGGGTTGGGGATGGAGGGGAGGATAGTGCTGGGAAGTGGGGTTTATCCTCTATATGATTGGTTAGGTATATGGAGGTGGTTTCATAAATTAAAATTGCAACCAAGAGTACGGGAGACAGGGTATAGGTTTTTGCAGGGATGTTTGGCTTCTAAGGCACAACTATTTGTCATGGGATTGGTACTTGATGGGGTTTCTAGTAGGTGTGGGGAAATGAAAACGACATATCACGTTATTTATTTTTGTAGCGAACTGCAGGGGGTGAGGGAATGGTTTATGGGGTGTTGGAATGGTTTATGGGGGTGTTGCGACTGGTGGGTGAGGGAGAGGTTTCTGTTCTAAGGGCATTGAGTTTGGACTTGGGTCAGTTTTCGGACAGCGTCCGTAGGAGTTTATCATATTTGGTGTTGGATTATATTTATATTTCTTGGTGTCATAGGGACATGGGGGGGAGGGAGTGCCTAGGGGCATTGAGAGCAGCTTTTTATAGAACTAAGTGTAGGACTAAGATATTATATAATAGGGCGTGGGATGGGCTTTTTTGCAGGCTTATAGGGAGATGACAGTGTATGGGTTATGGGGAGAGGGGTGGGATAGGTTTAGATAGGGGGGCTTAGGGAGTGTGTGGGATGGTGGGAATGGGGGAGTTGGGGGGGTTAGTTTTGAAGGGACGTTAGGATGGGTGGGTGTAAATCAGTGGGATACAGGCTGAGGTGCCTTTTGCTTCAGAACTCTTCTGTGTCATATGTAGTGTGGGGTTTACATGTAAAGGGTTCAAAGGTGGACCTAGTGATTAGCTTTCATTATGGAATGTAAGTTGAAGGTTGTTTTATTTTATTCTATATGTTCTTATATATGTTTTTTATGAGTTTTTAGTATAGAGAGGTAACATTTGTTTCTTGTGATGGGGCGTAGACCTGAGAAGCCGCCCAAGGGTTAATGACAAGCGTCATGAGTGTTTTGGACGCTTCATTTGAGTGGTAGGATTGTATGTATATTTTGTATAAAATATTTTGTGATACTTTTGATATGGCCTTATATTTTTTATGGTCGGCAATGGAGTGGCATTATGCTGGGTCTGTGTTTATGTGCAATTCTGTAGAAAATATTATTTTTATTCAATTCAAATTCAAATTCATTATTTCTAGTAATGTACAGAGTGGGGTGTAATTATAGTAATGTACATTTTATGAAGTAGATATTACAAGATGGCCAATAATATGCCTAGGTATGCCTAGGCTTATCAGGCAGTCTTATGATAGGTCTTTCTCAATAGTGACAATAGGTAATTATAGTGATTAATTAGGTTTACAATATTGAGGTATTGAAATTTAAACATTTAAGAATTAACAATTAGTTGAAAGAATTTAACAATTAGTTTATATATTAATGGTAAAGGTGATGCATTGGCATAATACCATTTCTATATTGGAGTGTCTTAGGCAAACTTATGACTAGCTTAAGAATTATGAAGCAATAGTTGTATTAGAATTTTGGTCAGTCATGTGAAATTAAGGGGAATCACAGATATCAGTAAGTGTCTTTTGATGTGGATATGTGCAAGATAAAGTAGTGTTCATGTGGTTAGCTACCGGTTGGGTGCGTAAGTGAGATAAGATGTTTTTTAACGGTGCTTTTGAAAATGGAGGTTGTGTCTGCAGTTCTAGAGTTTTCAGGCAGGGAGTTCCAGATTTTAGGCCCTTATATGCGCATTGAATTTTTGTATAAATTTAGTCGGACACGGGGAATGTCAAAGAGATGTTTATGTCTGGTATTATGTCTATGGGTCCTGTCACAACTGTCAAGAAAGTGTTTTAGCTCAGGGTTAAAGTTGGAATTAATGGTTCTATAAATGTAGGTACCAGAGTAGTAAGTATGGATGTTCTGGACAGTGAGTAGGTTTAGGTCTTTGAAGAGTGGGGGGTGTGCTGCCTAGCGTTGGATTGCGTGATAATTCTTACTGCGGCTTTTTGTTGGGTTATTATTGGCAATAGGTGGGTAATTGCTGTTGATCCCCATGCACAAATGGCATATGTGAGGTAGGGATAGATGAGTGAGTAGTATAGTGTGAGTAGGGCTGATTGTGGTACATAATACCGTATCTTAGAGAGGATCCCCACAGTTTTGGACACTTTCTTTGTTATGTGTTGGATATGGGTGGTGAATTTCAGGCTGCTGTCAAGGTGAAGGCCCAGGAATTTGCCCTCGTTATGTTTAGCAATAGGTGTAGTGTTGATCTTAATGTTTAATTGTGGATCACTGCTCTGTTGCCAAACATAATATAGAAGGTCTTATCAGTGTTGAGTATAAGTTTATTGGCTGCCATCCATGTTGATATTTTTATTAATTCGTTGTTAACAATGGTATTAAGCGTGGCAAGATTTGTGTGGGAGATGACATAAGTTGTGTCGTCAGCAAAGAGTATTGGTTTCAGGTGTTGTGATACATTGGGAAGATCATTGATGTATAAGAGGAAGAGCAGGGGACCAAGGACACTTCCCTGCGGTACTCCGGTGTCTAGTGGTAGTGTCGTGGAGGATGTCTTTAATAGTGACATACTGATACCTATTAGTGAGGTAGGATTTGAAGTATGCTAGTGCATGACCTCTTATTCCATAGTGGTCAAGTTTGTGGAGTAGGATGCCGTGGTTTACTGTGTCGAAAGCTTTCCTTAGGTCAATAAAAAGTCCTAATGGATATTCCTTATTTTCGAGTGCTGTGTAAAGCAGGTCTATCATTTTTACTATGTGTGTGCGTGTGAAGAATGACTCTGGTTCTGGTAGTTATAAGGTGGTAGGTGAAAGGGGGGAGGGGTGATAGGTGGGGTTTTGTGGATGGATTGTTGTTCTTGGGGGAAAAGGCTATAATTATATAAATGTTGGCTAACGTCGAACGCATATGGGTATAGTGTCATTGACACATACCCTAGTTTGGGGCTTTGGGTAATGGGGGTATATGCTTTATTCTTGTGTTTCTTGCAATCCAAAGTTGGGTTGATCTATATATTATATGTCTTGTTTTGTGTGTTCTATGTGGTTGTTTGTTATTATGTATGTTCGTGGTATGAGTGGTGAGGAGAAGGCGGGTTGCGCCGTGTACCTTGATGTGGTGAGGAGAAGGCGGGTTGCGCCGTGTACCTTGATGTGGTGAGGAGAAGGCGGGTTGCGCCGTGTACCTTGATGTGGTGAGGAGAAGGCGGGTTGCGCCGTGTACCTTGATGTTGGTACAGATGGCTTTTATATAAGTTTTTGTTTTGGTGTCTGACAGTGTTTATTAGTACTCTATATAAATGTTATTGCGTGGATTATTTGTATTGGTTTTGTATTCAAAGGTTATTGTTATGCATTTATGTATGTGGTGATAGAACGGCATTGAATTGTATATTATGCTTTTAAGTAAAATATAAGAAAAAAAAACATAGACAGCATGTGTCTTAAAGAACCTACGGACACTCAGTGTGTTACTACGTTCACTGCCAACAGATAACTGGAGAATGTCTTCTCTGATCACATTAAAACTCCTTGTATTTGTGTACTTTGTTCAACGGGAGGTTTGCGTGTTATCTGGGCTGTGTAATGTTCAACTTGCAAATTCCATCAAAATAACAATGCCATCATTACAATATCAAGAGAATATTTTCCCTGATCGGCTTCAAGGTTACAAAACTTGTTATCTTTCATTATTTTACTTTCTTGCAAGAAGATAAAGTCATTTAATCAAGTTAAGTTACATAATAATATTATCTGCAACACTTCTACAAATATTACATCAAATTAGGCAAGTGTCGGACTGCCTTGGACCTACATAAAGCCTTGGACCTACATAAAGCCTTGGACCTACATAAAGCCTTGGACCTACATAAAGCCTTGGACCTACATAAAACATTGGACCTGCATAAAACATTGGACCTACATAAAGCCTTGGATCTACATAAAGTCTCAGACCTACATTAACCCTTGCACCTGCATAAAGCCTTGGACCTACATAGAGACTTGGACCTACATATAGTCTTGTATCTACATAAATACTTGGATCTACATAAAGCCTTGGCCTTACATAAAGTCTTGTACTTACATAAAGCCTTGGACCAACATAAAGCCTTGGACCTACATGAATCCTTGGACCTACATGAAGCCTTGGACCTACATGAAACCTTGGACCTACATGAAACCTTGAACCTACATAAAGTCTTGGACTTACATAAAGTCTTGAACAATTAAAATACAAAGCATATTTACCTAAAGACTCAGGATTGACTAACATGATATTTAGCTTCACCTCTGTCATGTTGGTCGTGAAATTTTCCAGTTCCAGAATTACGACTTAAATTCTCTTTATTCTTGAGTATACACTGTATTTATTAAAAAAAATGAGCTTGGAAAACCACAATTTGTCTTAATAATGGGAACGAAGAATTTTGTACAGGTCGCCTGATGAAAGGTCAGGCAAATCTCAGCATTGGTCATCTGAATTGTGGCCAGACCTTGAATAGTGGTCACATGAAGAGCAGGCAGGCAGGCTGAGGTAGAGGTCGCATAAAGAGCAGGCAGGCAGGCTGCGTACATGTCGCATGAAGAGCAGGCAGGCAGGCTGCGTACATGTCGCATGAAGAGCAGGCAGGCAGGCTGAGGTACAGGTCGCATGAAGAGCAGGCTGGCAGGCTCCGGTACATGTCACATGAAGAGCAGGCAGGCAGGCTTCGGTACAGGTCGCATGAAGAGCAGGCTGGCAGGCTGCGGTACATGTCGCATGAAGAGCAGGCAGGCAGGCTTCGGTACAGGTCGCATGAAGAGCAGGCTGGCAGGCTGCGGTACATGTCACATGAAGAGCAGGCAGGCAGGCTGCGGTACAGGTCGCATGAAGAGCAGGCTGGCAGGCTGCGGTACAGGTCACATGAAGAGCAGGCAGGCTGCGGTACAGGTCACATGAAGAGCAGGTAGGCAGGCTGCGGTACAGGTCGCATGAAAAGCAGGCTGGTAGGCTGCAGTATAGGTCACATGAAGAGCAGGCAGGCAGACTGCGGTACATGTCGCATGAAGAGCAGGCTGGTAGGCTGCAGTATAGGTCACATGAAGAGCAGGCAGGCAGGCTGAGGTACAGGTCGCATGAAAAGCAGGCTGGTAGGCTGCAGTATAGGTCACATGAAGAGCAGGCAGGCAGGCTGAGGTACAGGTCGCATGAAGAGCAGGCTGGCAGGCTGCGGTACAGGTCACATGAAGAGCAGGCAGGCAGGCTGCGGTACAGGTCGCATGAAGAGCAGGCAGGCTGCGGTACAGGTCACATGAAGAGCAGGTAGGCAGGCTGAGGTACAGGTCGCATGAAAAGCAGACAGGCAGGCTTCGGTACAGGTCGCATGAAGAGCAGGCTGGCAGGCTGCGGTACATGTCGCATGAAGAGCAGGCAGGCAGACTTCGATACAGGTCGCATGAAGAGCAGGCTGGCAGGCTGCGGTACATGTCGCATGAAGAGCAGGCAGGCAGGCTGCAGTACAGGTCGCATGAAGAGCAGGCTGGCAGGCTGCGGTACAGGTCACATGAAGAGCAGGCAGGCAGGCTGCGGTACAGGTCGCATGAAGAGCAGGCAGGCTGCGGTACAGGTCACATGAAGAGCAGGTAGGCAGGCTGCGGTACAGGTCGCATGAAAAGCAGGCTGGCAGGCTGCAGTATAGGTCACATGAAGAGCAGGCAGGCAGGCTTCGGTACAGGTCGCATGAAGAGCAGGCTGGCAGGCTGCAGTACATGTCGCATGAAGAGCAGGCAGGCAGGCTGCGGTACAGGTCGCATGAAGAGCAGGCTGGCAGGCTGCGGTACAGGTCACATGAAGAGCAGGCAGGCAGGCTGCGGTACAGGTCGCATGAAGAGCAGGCAGGCTGCGGTACAGACCACATGAAGAGCAGGTAGGCAGGCTGAGGTACAGGTCGCATGAAAAGCAGGCTGGCAGGCTGCAGTATAGGTCACATGAAGAGCAGGAAGGCAGACTGCGGTACAGGTCGCATTAAGAGCAGGCAGGCTGCGGTACAAGTCACATGAAGAGCAGGTAGGCAGGCTGCAGTATAGGTCACAGCCGCTAATCAGACTGAAAATCGATGACCTAAATGAATTTTTTATGGGAGTGCCACAGAACTTGACAGACGCATGCCTATCTGACATCACCCCAATGCCAAATGACTTTGAAAGGGCAATAAATGACACGCCCATGCACTCCGCTCCAGGCCCAGACTCATGGAACTCTGTATTCATCAAGAACTGTAAGAAGCCCCTTTCACGTGCTTTTAACATCCTATGGAGAGGGATCATGGACACTGGGGTCGTCCCGCAGTTAGTAAAAACAACAGACATAGCCCCGCTCCACAAAGGGGGCAGTAAAGCAATAGCAAAGAACTACAGACCAATAGCGCTATCGTCCCATATCATAAAAATCTTTGAAAGGGTTCTAAGAAGCAAGATCGCCACTCATCTTGATACCCATCAATTGCACAACCCAGGGCAGCATGGGTTTAGAGCAGGCCGCTCCTGTCTGTCCCAACTACTGGACCACTACGACCAGGTTCTAGATGCTCTAGAAGACAAACAGAATGCAGATGTTATATACACAGACTTTGCAAAAGCCTTTGACAAGTGTGACCATGGTGTAATAGCACACAAAATGCGTGATAAAGGAATAACAGGAAAAGTTGGTAGATGGATCTATAATTTCCTAACATGTAGAACACAAAGAGTAGTAGTCAACAGAGTAAAGTCTGAGGCAGCTACTGTGAAAAGCTCTGTTCCACAAGGCACAGTACTTGCACCCATCCTGTTCCTCATCCTCATATCTGACATAGACAGGGATATAAGCCACAGTGCTGTGTCTTCCTTTGCAGATGACACCCGAATCTGTATGACAGTGTCCACCGTTGAAGACACTGCAAGACTCCAAGCAGACATAAACCAAATCTTTAAATGGGCTGCAGAAAACAATATGAAGTTCAATGATGAGAAATTTCAATTACTCAGATACGGAAAACGTGAAGAAATTAAAATCTCATCGGAGTACAAAACTAATTCCAACCACGCAATAGAGCGTAAAACTAATGTCAAAGACCTGGGAGTGATCATGTCAGAGGATCTCACCTTCAAGGACCATAACACCGTAGCAATTGCATCTGCTAGAACAATGACAGAATGGATAATGAGAACCTTCAAAACCAGGGATGCCAAGCCCATGTTGACACTTTAAAGATCGTTTGTTCTATCTAGGCTGGAATATTGCTGCACACTAACTGCACCTTTCAAGGCAGGTGAAATTGCTGACCCTGAAAATGTGCAGAGAACCTTCACCGCACGCATAACTGCGATAAACCACCTCAATTACTGGGAACGCTTGAAGTTCCTAAACCTGTACTCTCTAGAACGCAGGCGGAGAGATACATTATTATTTACACATGGAAAATTCTCGAGGGATTAGTACCAAACTTGCACACGAGTGTCACTCCCTACGAAAGCAAAAAACTTGGCAGGCGATGTAACATCCCCCCAATGAAGAGCAGGGGTGCCACTAGCACGTTGAGGGACAACACAATAAGTGTCAGGGGCCCAAGATTGTTCAACTGCCTTCCAGCATACATCAAGAGGATTACCAACAAACACCTGGCTGTCTTCAAGCAGGCACTGGACATGCACCTAAAGTCGGTACCTGACCAGCCAGGCTGTGGTTCGTACGTTGGACTGCGTGCGGCCAGCAGTAACAGCCTGGTTGATCAGGCTCTAGTCCAACATGAGGCCTGGTCACAGACCAGGCCGCAGGGGCGTTGACCCCTGGAATTCTCTCCAGGTAAACTCCAGGTAAACATGAAGAGCAGGAAGGCAGGCTGCGGTACAGGTCGCATGAAGAGCAGGCAGGCAGGCTGTGGTACAGGTTGCATGAAGAGCAGGCAGGCAGACTTTGGTACAGGTCATGAAGAGCAGGCAGGCAGGCTTCGGTACAGGTCGCATGAAGAGCAGGAAGGCAGGCTGCGGTACAGGTTGCATGAAGAGCAGGCAGGCAGGCTTCGGTACAGGTCGCATGAAGAGCAGGCTGGCAGGCTGCGGTACATGTCACATGAAGAGCAGGAAGGCAGGCTGCGGTACAGGTTGCATGAAAAGCAGGCTGGCAGGCTGCGGTATAGGTCGCATGAAGAGCAGGCAGGCTGCGGTACAGGTCACATGAAGAGCAGGTAGGCAGGCTGCGGTACAGGTCGCATGAAAAGCAGGCTGCAGTATAGGTCACAAGAAGAGCAGGCAGGCAGGCTGCAGTACAGGTTGCATGAAGAGCATGCAGGCAGGCTTTGGTACAGGTGACATGAAGAGCAGGCTGACAGGCTGCGATACAGGTCGCATGAAGTGCAGGCTGGCAGGCTGCAGTACAGGTCACATGAAGAGCAGGCTGGTAAGCTGCAGTACAGGTCACATGAAGAGCAGGAATTCAGGCTGCAGTACAGGTCGCATGAAGAGCAGGCTGGCAGGCTGCGGTAAGGGTCGCATGAAGAGCAGGCTGGCAGGCTTCGGTACAGATCGCATGAAGAGCAGGTTGGCAGGCTGCGGTACAGGTCGCATGAAGAGCAGGCAGGCAGGCTGCATTACAGGTCACATGAAGAGCAGGCAGGCAGGCAGGCAGGCTGCGGTATAGGTCGCATGAAGAGCAGGCTGGCAGGCTGCGATACAGGTTGCATGAAGAGCAGGCAGGCAGGCTGCAGTACAGGTCGCATGAAGAGCAGGAAGGTAGGCTTCAGTACAGGTCGCATGTAGAGAAGGCAGGCAGACTGCAGTACAGGTCGCATGAAGAGCAGGCAGGCAGGCTTCGGTACAGGTTACATGAAGAGCAGGCAGGCAGCTTTCGGTACAGGTCGCATGAAGAGCAGGCAGGCAGGCTGCAGTACAGGTCACATGAAGAGCAGGCAGGCAGGCTCCTGCGGGGCCAGGAGGTATAATCATCCCCTGCAACCACAACTAGGTGAGTACAGGTCGCAAGAAGAGCAGGCAGGCAGGCTGCGGTACAGGTCGCATGAAGAATGGGTGGGCAGTGTGTGGCAGATCTCAGTACTCAGTGACCGCTAGACCTTTGACCTGATATTTATTGGGTCTCAAGGATTAACTTTGATATTTTAAGATCCTCATAGAAGGTAACGTGATGAAAGCTGGTGACGGCAAGAATGTATGCATGGTACCTGGATGATGGCACTCTGGCAGGTACTGAAGAGTCCCTGTTAGAGGATTTACAACTGGTGAAGACACAGGACTCATCCTTAATCCTCAAAGTGTGAAATCATCACAACAAACCCGAAATAATCAATGCGGTGCGAACAATCCTCCCGGAAGTCACTACTACCACTCCATCTAACAGTACCCTCTTGGGAGCACGCTGGGTCACCAGGCCATCGACACTGTCCTCAAGGACAAAGTGAATGACCTGAAGAGAATGGAGGAGAGAATAAGTGATCTTGATGCCCATGATGCCCTGTATCTCCTCACAATGTGTCTTACTATGCCAAGACTCTCTTCTTGAGGTGCGCACCTCTTTTGACAACCCAACACTTGACGAGTATGACGCACACCTGAGATCAACCTTTAAGAAGGCACTGAATCTGTCACTAGAGGATCGGCAATGGGAACAGGCAACCCTCCCAGTGCGACTGGGAGGTATAGGGTGCAAAGCAACGCAGGTAGCTTTACCTGCATTTCTGTCATCGTGTTTGGCCTCCTGTGGATTAGTCAAGAAGATTGTCCCTGAACGTTTGAGAGGTGTGGTGGGAGCTCAAGACCCCAGGTTCATTGAAGCAGCAGTGCAGTGGGACATCCTGGCAGACTCCTCCAGTAGACCAGCTCCTCCCAAAGAGCACAAACAGTCCCACTGGGACAAACCGATCATGGAAAAAATCGCCAACACAATGCTCACCAACGCTTCAGGAAAGGACGAAGGTTGTCTCCTAGCGGTGAAGGCACTACACTCAGGAGATTTCCTTCTAGCCTTTCCCCAAATTCCTCCCTGGGCACTTGCCTCGACCCACAGGTCATTCGGATTGCTCTTCGCCTAGCAGCCCCCATACTCACCGAACAAAGGTGTAGTATTTGCGGCAGGGCTGATCAATTGACTTCATGGTCTCGTGTGTCACACATCAGAAGGAAAATATGCTAGACATGAGGAGGTCAATGACATCATAAAGAGAAGCCTCGACACAGCCCGTTGCCCAGTCCAGCGGGAACCCCAATGCCTGCAGCAAAATGCCTGTAGCATTCTGGGCATGTGGCCCATTGCCGAGGAGCTGGATGAAGTATTTGATATGTTGCTCTGAGTTCTTATCTATGTTGTTTTACTCCCTATTGTATTTTTGTCAATGTATTTTGTCTTTAAATAAAGTATATAGAAAATATAGGGGGTGGCAGAAGAAAATTTTCAAACAGCTTCAGGGAGAACTTTGATATATATATATATATATATATATATATATATATATATATATATATATATATTTTTTTTTTTTTTTTTTTAACAAGTCGGCCGTCTCCCACCGAGGCAGGGTGACCCAAAAAGAAAGAAAATCCCCAAAAAGAAAATACTTTCATCATCATTCAACACTTTCACCACACTCATACATAATCACTGTCTTTGCAGAGGAGCTCAGATACGACAGCTGAGAATAGTCCCTCCCAGCTGTCACTATCTCAGACCCTCCTTTAAAGTGCAGGCATTGTACTTCCCATTTCCAGGACTCAAGTCCAAGTAAATCAATTAACTGGTTTCCCTGAATCCCTTCACAAAATGTTACCCTGCTCACACTCCAACAGATCGTCATGTCCCAAAAAACCCTTCGTCTCCATTCACTCCTATCTAACACGCTCACACATGCATGCTGGAAGTCCAAGCCCTCGCTCACAAAACCTCCTTTACTCCCTTCCCTCCAACCTTTTCTAGGACGACCCCTACCCCGCCTTCCTTTCCCTACAGATTTATACGCTTTCCAAGTCATTCTACTTTGATCCATTCTCTCTAAATGACCAAACCATCAACAACCCCTCTTCAGCCCTTTGACAAATACTTTTAGTAACTCCACACCTTCTCCAATTTCCACATTCCGAATTTTCTGCATAATATTTTAACACATTGCCCTTAGACAGGACATCTCCACTGCCTCCAGCCTCCTCCTCGCTGCAGCATTTGCAACCCATGCTTCACACCCATATAAGAGTGTTGGTACCACTATACTTTCTGTACATTCCCTTCTTTGCCTCCATGGATAACGTTTTTGTCTCCACAGATACCTCAATGCACCACTCACCTTTTTTTCCTTCATCAATTCTATGGTTAACCTCATCCTTCATAAACCCATCCGCTGACACGTCAACTCCCAAATATCTGAAAACATTTACTTCTTCCATAATCCCTCTCT
>WNWK01035422.1:0-19779 GCA_009830355.1 Cherax destructor | reverse complement strand
GTGATCATTCATCATTTAGGTTAAATAGTGATTTTGTTATATCATGTATAGTGTGGTGAGTTATAGTACCGTCATCTGTTGTAAGGGGATGTTTTGGTAAGTATATAACTAATGCATTGGTCAAATAAATTATATATTAACAAATAAAAACATAGTGAGATCTTGGTATTAGCATGAGTATGTATTAAAAGCTAGTATGAAATAAAAAAAATTAGATATAAATAATAAGATACAATTATTAAAAACAATGTAGCACCAATGAGTTTGGTATTGGTTATGTATTAAGCTAGAATGAAATATAGTACAGTAAAATTAAAGAAAAATTTAGATAAAAACTAATAAGATAAAATTACTAATAACAATGTAGCACCAATGAGTTTGGTATTGGTTATGTATTAAGCTAGAATGAAATAAAGTACAGTAAAAACTTACAAATTTAGATAAACTATTAAGTTTAGATTACAAAATTGGGTAGCACCAATGAGTTTGGTGTTGGTTATTTAATAAGCTAGAAGGTAATTAGATATAAACTAATAAGATAAAATTACAGTACATACAGGGGTAACATCAGTATTTTAAATTCTAGCACTGTGGGAGACATAGCAGTATAGTATACTGTATATGGGTTTATCTTTACATTCTTTTTTTTTTTAAGAATGATGTATGAAGCTGAGTTTGAAATTAAATTAGTGTTTTGGGGTGCATATTTAGGGTTTAAACTATAAAAATAGGCATTTATAGGCTTTTTTTTAACCACGTCCAGAATTCGCAGTTTTTCCAAATTTGCTGGTGGTCTTGCGACATAACCCTCGTGAATTTCAGGGGTACTACTGTAAAGTGATTGGAAATCGGTAATTTGGCCAATTTCACACAATGTTCAAAATATTCTAATTTTAAAATAGGGTCCAGAATAAACAATGCAGATATTCCTGGCACTAAAATAACATTTCCTCTGTTTATTAGTTACGTTTCCAGGCTTTACAAATGAATTCCACTTCGAGTTTTTATTCACATAATGAATTTTTTTTTCACACCAAAAAAATAGATGATTTACTGTTATGCAATATTGTAATAATTGTACTAATAATATTAGCGCATTCGTGAATGCACAATAGACCCACACTATCAAATGATACCAAGAAACAGAATAAAACTATAAAAACACATCTGAAAATGCACCACAAATTTTCTATTTTAAACCAAAAGCCTGGTCACTGGTTTTTCTCCCATTATGCACTGCTTGGGGCAGGACTTTATATGGTTCACACTCACCACATAGACCCATTCTCTTATATCTAAGCTAATATTTACCACTCACAGCTTATGAGTGAGCTGAGCTCATTACATAGAACTACAGCACTGACCCAAAGTTCAGATACATAGAACTATGGCACTGACCCTTGAGGGGTTAAAATGTCTGGTATCTTATTTTCATAAATATCTTGACATGTGACATAGGTTGGAGAGGTTGGATGTTGTAATCATATGAATTGTGATGTCTGGTCACTTCTGGCAAAAAAGTGATTGAGTAAATGGTGATGAATGTGTGTCCTTTTATTATTTGAGCTATCTTACCTCTTGACCCAGAACACTTGTGACTTAACCTAATCTTAGGTGTTGCTTCACGTTATGTCAGCCATCTTGTAAAGTCTTCATCTACTCTGACTTCTGGTTTATTCACCATTTCTCTCAGTGGAGACTTAACAATAGTCAATAATGGACCAAAATTTTTTCTAATGTTTCCTCTGCATTTTGGGATAGTTGTTAACCATTTGAGGGTCCAAGCTGTAGATCTACGCCTTCTCCACAGGATCCAAGCTGTAGTTCTATGCCATGAGCTCAGCTCACTCAGATAAGCTGTGAGCAGTAAATTTGGGCCTAGATGTGAGAGAATGGGTCTATGTGGTAAGTGTGCACCATATAAAACAAACCCTGTAGCACGCAGTGCGTAATGAGAAAAAAAATGTGACTGTGTGTTTAGATTAAAACAGCGACATTGCGGTGTATTTTCGCATGTTTTTTACGGTTGTATTTGTGGTTTCTTGATCTCATTTGATAGAGTGGAAGATATATTACAGAAATTAATTGGTTTTAGTACTGAAAATAGCTTGAAATTGAGCTCAAAGTAGAGGAAATGTTTGATTTTTGCCGATGTTCAAGAGTACAGCTCTATTCACTTAACAATGAAGTTCCGTTCCTAAGACCACGTCAGTAAATGAATTCATCGTTAAGTGAGGAGCATACTATAAGGGTAGTATGTTTGTGTCAACCATCTTTGATATTGTTTTAATGTCACCTTTGGACCATTTATAAAATTTTTGGTATATTTTTAAAGAGAGGAAATCAGCTATAATATACATTACAGTGGACCCTCCATTTTCGTTTATCTCTGTTATTGCCGATTTCAGTTTTCGCTGACTTTTTTCATAGAAATATTGGTTCCGTTTTCGCCGATTGGCTCTGTTTTCGTCGATGGTACAGAACCTGTCCAGTACCTAGCGCTCATACAAAGCCCGCCTCCCACCCACATTCTCAGGCAGTGTAGCATTGTTTCTGGTTGAGTGAACATTATCCTGCGAGTTCATACAAAACATTTCTTTACAATCCATTGTGTTTTGGCCCTTGATTATTGTGTGTGACTGTTAAATAAGCCACCATGGGCCCAAAGAAAGCTCCTAGTGCCAGTCCTTTGGTAAAGAAATTGAGGAACACCATAGAATTAAAGAAAGAAATTGTAGCAAGTACCAAAGTGGAGTCGATAAAGGCTATAGCGCCAACCAGCGATAAAGTGTAGCATTAACAGTGTAGCAAGTAGATAGAAAATGGAAAAATGGCGACACGAAACTTAACTCCTCCATTGTTGTTTGAGGTATATAGGGGCACTGAGACCAATGCCGCTCTCTGCCACCATCTCCTCCAAGGTAAGTGTAAATATTTCTTATTTATAGTGTGAATATTTCTTATTTATAAATTATGTACATTGTTTCAGTGTGAATAGTGGTGGTGGCTTTTGCTGCCGCCCACCACCACTATATGTACGGCTTATGGTCAGTGGCCCTTATAAACCCAACAACAATAACACACTACCACCAGTCCTCACATTCGTAATGACATATTTTAATCATTCTACAGTATATATCATGTTTCTATGTTATTAATATTGTTTATTATGTCATATTAGATGAATTGTGATAGATAAATAAGCTGTAGAGCTGATATTAGTGTCATATTGAAGCATTTTGTCCTGCCTCCAAACAATAAACTCGCCTCCCTCTCTCCTCCTCTCCGTCTTCCCTACACCAACAAGAGTCACCAATAAAGGTAAGTGTGATGTTAAATGTTCATTTATACATGTTATTAGTGCTTTATATTTATTTGTCATTCTTTTCTGTATGTAAATCTATATTTAATCTCTAAAAAATTATTTTTTGTTAATACTCCTGGGTGTCTGAAATGGATTATAATTGAGTAGGTGTGGGTGGGTGTGAGTTGGACCTGACTAGCTTGTGCTACTAGGTCATATGCCATACTAATTCCTTAAGTGGAAGTGACCTGACTACCTGGAGTTTACCTGGCGAGGGTTAACTCCAGGTGGTCAGGTCTAAGCCGGGGAGTGAAGGACCTGCCTCGCATGGGTCAGTAGGCCTGCTGCAGGTAAATTCGTGTTAGATAATTAGAAGAACTTATGGGAAAAATAGGGTTACGTTCCTGGGAGTCCCCAAAAAACCAAACAAGTTTTTTTAGACCAACAGATCTTGCAAAAATTGGAGGTGAATATGTAATTGTAGTTCATTGTCGTGATATATTACTGCTTAAGACTACAAATGCAATAGAAATAATAGTACAGTGGACCATCGATTTTCATGCACCTCCAAACTCGAACAATTATGTAAGTGTATTTTCGTAAGTGCTTTTGTAAGTGTACTTTTGGGGTCTGAAATGACTAATCTAATTTACATTTATCCTTATGGGAATAAATTCGTTTGGTAATGGCACTCAAACAGCATTCTGGAAAGAATTTTCAACAAAAACCGAGGGTCCACTGTATTTCTTACCTTAAATTGTGGGTAATGATGTTTGTGGATGGTTGTGAAGAGAGTGGATATGGATGGTGTGGCCCTACTGGGCTGAGGTGGATGGTTGTTGGTTGTCGGCAGAAGTGGATGGTAGAGGTTCTGGTACTAAAGTCAATGGTTCTATTGAAGTGTGCATAAATGCTGTAATAGATCTCTGGGCTCTTTTACCCTGCAGTACATTATACAGATGATGGTAAGGCATGAACAGCTGGTCTAGACCCAGTTTCAAAGCACTGCTTCTAGATTTGTTATTGTATAATTATACTATTACTATCAATAAATAATATCTACCTATCATATTTATTCCAGGATAATATTAGGTATAACATAAATAATGTAGAAGCATGATAAAGATGCATAAATTAATAAAAACTGACATATAGAGAGGTATTGAAGGGTGGGCAGGGCTATGAGAGAGGGAGAAGGTGCAGCAGTGTCTCAGTTGCTCATGGACCACCATGGCGTGAGGACATGTTAGCTCATGGCACTATAAAGTATTGTAAAATAATACTACAGGTCTCCCTCAACATTCACGTTTTCCACTTTCGCGGGCTTCACACATTCGCGAATTCCTGGCCACCAAATTCCCAGCCGCCAAATTCCAAGCCACCAAATCATATTTAAGTTTCCCGCCACCCGAGCGTCCCTACTACCCTCCCCCCGACCCGGCAGCCAGCCCACCCACCACTCACTCACTGAGTGTTTTTTTTGTTTATTATTTGTTATTAAACTACAGTATAACATGTATGTAGTACTACAGTGGACCCCCGCTATTCGAACTTAATCCGTTCCAGGAGCTAGTTCTCAATGCAAAATGTTCGAGTGGCGATTTAATTTTTCCCATAAGAAATAATGGAAATACAATTAATCCGTTCCTGCTGTCAGGAGGCATGACAAAATAGTACTTCACTGTGAAGCTATTATCAACTCGACAGCTTATTTATCTATCACAATTCATCTAATATGACATAATAAACAATATAAATAACATAAAAACCTGATATACACTCTAGAATGAATAAAATATGTATGTCATTACGAATGTGGTGGCTGGGTAGGATGGTGGTGGTGGGCATTCTCGCTACAGCTGTGAAAACATCTTCCCATTCTTTCCTCCTTCAGACGTGTTAGTATAAGAGAAAACGGAGTTTGTAATGCTATCTGCATTGGATCACTTCCAGTCAGCTTGAAGGAGTGAACAGAAATCATACGTGTCAGGCTGGTAACAGCAACAACAACTGGTTTGTTTACAAAACTCCCTCCCGAACCTTCATTTAATCTTGTTTACTCACCACTGCCTCTACCACCACTGCTTCTACTACCACTGTCTCTACCACCACTGCCTCTACCACCACTGCCTCTCACCACTACCTCTCACCACTGCCTCTACCACTGCTTCTACCACTGCCTCAACCACCACTGCCTCTACCACTGCCTCTACCACCACTACCTCTCACCACTGCCCTCACCACTCCCCACACTGCCTCCTCACCACTGCCTCTCACCACTGCCTCTCACCACTGCCTCTCACCACTGCCTCTCACCACTGCCCTCACCACTGCCCACCACTGCCTCACCACCACTGCCTCAACCACCACTGCCTCACCACTGCCTCTCCACCACTGCCTCAACCACCACTGCCTCTCACCACTGCCTCTACCACCACTGCCTCTACCACTGCCTCAACCACCACTGCCTCTACCACTGCCTCTCTCCACTGCCTCTACCACCACTGCCTCTCACCACTGCCTCTCACCGCTGCCTCTACCACCATTGCCTCTCACCACTGCCTCTACCACTGCTTCTACCACTGCCTCAACCACCACTGCCTCTCACCACTGCCTGTACCACCACTGCCTCTACCACCACTGCCTCTCACCACTGCCTCTCACCACTGCCTCTCACCACTGCCTCTCACCACTGTCTCTACCACTGCTTCTACTGCTGCCTCAACCACCACTGCCTCTCACCACTGCCTCTACCACTGCCTCAACCACCACTGCCTCTCACCACTGCCTCACACTTAATGAACAAACTCCAAACAATTATAATTAAGTGTGAAATGTCTGGATGAGCGTGCAGGGTATTGTTCTCTCGAGTGTAAACAACGCGAGACTGGCTTTCCAAGCGCCTGGGCGGACAGGTGATGGACGCACTTGTTCGAATCGTGATATTTTGTTTGCATGGCGATATCAATTATCTTGTTCTAATGACGATATGTTCTATTGCCGAGCCGTTCGAATAGCGGGGGTCCACTGTATATAGTACAATATTTGACTATGTTTTCATGTGTTTTATGATTGTTCATGGTTCAATAGGTTAAGGAAGCAATATTTCAATACAATATATTGTAGGGAAGTAAGTAATGAATGTACTAAATAAAGGTTATCTATCTATTACATTTATTCCAAATTGATATCAGAAACACGATAAATACCCTAGAACTGTAATAAAGATGCTGAAATGAATAATATATGCCATATTATATGAGTGGGGTAAGAGAGCAGGCAGGCCGCCACTCATAAGAGATGTTTACATCAGGGTAAACATGCCTAAATCACTCTTGTCATAAGAACAAATGCCAAAATAGTATTTATTATTTTTAGAATAATAATAATTTATAATAATTGATCTGGAGCACTTTAACCCTTAAACTGTCCAAACGTAGATATACGTTTGTACGCGTACTGCTCCGAACGTAGATCAACGTTTTATTTTTCATTCCTTCAAATTTAGTGCAATTGGCCTGAGTCGCCTAGACATGAAAGAATGGGTCTGCGCCCTCAGTGTGCGCAGTATTAAAAAAATCTGGGACCACTTAGTACCTTGTGGGAGCACTAGTTCAATTGAGTGCCAGCTGGAGCAAATAATGTGGCAAACACCATGGATTCACTGATGTCATGTCGCATTAACACTCCCCTTATAAGAGGAAAGTAAAAATAGGTTCGATAAATACATGAGTGGCTGTGGGTGGGTGTGAGTTGGACCTGACTAGCTTGTGCTACTAGGTCTGATGCTGTGCTCCTTCCTTCAGAGGATGTGACCTGACTAGGTGGGTCATTGGTCTAAGCTGGGGGGTGACATGGACTTGCCTTGCATGGGCCAGTAGGCCTTCAGCAGTGTTCCTTCTTTTTTATGTTCTTATATATTCGGCAGGCTGGCTTTGGCTGTCTCTGGCTGTCTGTGTCTATATCTGTCTATATCTCTGTCTATATCTGTCTATATCTGTCCTATATCTCTGTATCTGTCTATATCTGTCTATCTATATATATCTGTAATATCTCTCTCACATGTACACATAAGTACAGTTATTATACATAGTGTAAATTACCTAGGATAACCCAAAAATTCCAGGCAAAGTCCTATACAATGCTTGTATATATAAGACATAATACGCATGACTGGCAAGTAATACGCATTGTCACATTGTCACTTCTGCATCGCGTATAATACCTGTTGGCTTACGAGCCGCACTCAGACTGAGACAAGCAGACGGAAAGACACACACACACACAGGCAGACGGAAAGATACACACACAGGCAGACGGAAAGACAGATAAGCAGAGCTAGACAGACAGTTAGACAGTGGAAGCAAGGAGAGGGTTCCCTGCTCCCATTCATCAATGTCATTGGGCTGTCAGTGTTATCTGACACTTGTCATAACACCATTCTTCAAGGAGTTTCATATACTCCAGGCACACACAGGCAGACAGAAAGACAGATAAGCAGAGCTAGACAGAGACACAGACAGATAGACAGATGGACAGATAGATAGACAGATACAGTGAAAACAAAGCGAGGGTTCCCTGCGCACATTCATTCATCAATGTCATTGGGCTGTCAGTGTTATCTGACACTTGTCATAACACCATTAGTCAAGGAGTTTCATATTATACTCCAGGCACACATAGGCAGGCAAACAAAGACAGATAAGCCGAGCTAGACAGATAGATAGAAACATAGACAGATAGATAGACAGATAGATAGACAGATAGATAGACAGATAGATAGACAGATAGATAGACAGATAGATAGACAGATAGATAGACAAACAGATAGACAGATAGATAGACAAACAGATAGATAGACAGATAGACAGACAGATAGATAGACAGACAGATAGATAGACAGACAGATAGATAGACAGACAGATAGATAGACAGACAGATAGATAGATAGATAGACAGACAGATAGATAGATAGACAGATAGATAGATAGACAGATACAGACAGTGAAAACAAAGCAAGGGTTCCTTGCACACATTCATTCATCAATGTCACTGTCTTATCAGTAGTTATCTGACAATTGTCATAACACCATTCTTCAAGGAGTTTCATATATACTCCAGGATGTCTAAAACATTGCTGGGACCTATAAATACTTTGTATATAGTTATAGACAATAGTAATTGACCAAGGCAGGTGAAATTGTTCACCTGTTGGTATCATTGTGACTATTTGAGTACTATTTCAGTACCTAATATTAGTGTTAGAACAAAGATTGGCTATGAAATCACAAGAACTATTATAAATTGTAATTACCAGAACATAAAAATTGTATAAAATAAAATAAAAACTAGAAAAAAAAGTATATCGGCATTACTTCTGCAAGCGGCAGGACTTGTTGTTGCCGTCAGGTGAGCATCCAGCACCAACTTGTCGGGCTTATATCTCGGTAAGTACTGGCCCTAAAATTTTTTTTTTTAGCCTATCCTGTTTATAAAAATGCGCTCTTCATTTTTAATTTTTTTTTTTTTTTTTTTTTTCAAAATATTCGGAGCAGTGCGCGAGTGAACGTAGATCTACGTGTGGACAGTTTAAGGGTTAAATGTCATCAGTATTTGGTAGGTGACATTTAGAGCACTCCACTGCAATTATTATTATTATTATTATTATTATTATTATTATTATTATTATTATATTATTATTTCCCTACAATATATTGTAGGGAAATAATAATAATAATAATAATTAATAATAACTCTACACTTATGCTGCTATGTATGATAATCTATGTAAATGTATTTGTGTATACCTGAATAAACTTACTAATTGCTGTGGAGTGCTCTAAATGTCAGCTACCAAATACTGATGATGTTTAAAGTGCTCCAGATCAATTATTATAAATTATTATTCTAAAAATAATAAATGTTATTTTTGCATTTGTTCTTATGACGAGAGTGATTTAGGCATGTTTACCCTGATGTAAACATCTCTTATGAGTGGCGGCCTGCCTGCTTCTCTTACCCTACTCATATAATATGGCATATATTATTCATTTCAGCGTCTTTATTACAGTTCTAGGGTATTTATCGTGTTTCTGATATCAATTTGGAATAAATGTAATAGATAGATAATCTTTATTACTAATATTAGTGTAACTACACAACATTTTATTAGCGCTAAGGCTAACATCCACCACCCATGACGACTCGCCAGACACTGCTCGCCTCTCCCTCCCTCCAATGGCTCCTCCCACTTCGTAACGATGTTAGATGGTGAATTTAATGTATTTTTCTGTAAGATTAACTTTTTGTATGTGTATTTTACTTTTTTATTGTTTTCTGTAATAGTATATGAGTTATGCAAATTAAAATAAAGTTATCAAGTTGGAGTTTCATTTTTTTTTCTAATGTATACATATTTAATTCAACATTTGGCATCATTACAAAGTGAGCAGAGCTACAGCAGAGGGAGAAGAAGCATTGTGTCAGAAACTCTTGATTCCCCTGACACTTCACAACACTATAAAATACGTATTGTATAATTATACTATTACAGGCCTCCCTCCACAGCTAGCTCATGTCAAAATAACATGTATATAGTACATTATTTTACGATGTTTTCATGTGTTTTATGATTGTTCATGGTTCAATAGGTTAAGGGAGCAGTATTGTATTATATTT
Source organism: Cherax destructor (assembly GCA_009830355.1). Taxonomy (NCBI): domain Eukaryota; kingdom Metazoa; phylum Arthropoda; class Malacostraca; order Decapoda; family Parastacidae; genus Cherax; species Cherax destructor. The sequence goes on along the minus strand of WNWK01035422.1, from coordinate 9,797 downwards.
CCCTACAATATATTGGGGCACCAAACATTCGCCATTTTTCAACATTCGTGAGGCTCTTGATCCCCTAACCCTCGCGAATATTGAGGGAGACCTGTATTACTATCAATAAAGGTTATCTACGTATCATATTTATTCCAGAATAATTTTAGGTACTGCATAAATAACGTAGAAGCATGATAAAGATGCACAAATTAATAAAAACTGATATTATATAGAGGTATTGAAGGGTAGGCGGGGCTATAAGAGATGAAGGCGCCAGCAGTTACTCATGGACCACCATGGCGTGTGGAGGTGTGAGCTCACCGCTCTATAAAATATTGTATAATAATACTTAATACTATCAATAAGTTATCTACCTATCATAGTTATTCCAGAATAATATTAGGTATAACATAAATACCGTAGCAGCATGATAAAGATACCCAAATTCAGTCAAGTCATTCAGTAAGTCAGTCAAGTCAATCAGTAAGTCAGTCAAGCCATTCAGTAAGTCAGTCAAGCCATTCAGTAAGTCAGTCAAGCCATTCAGTAAGTCAGTCATGCCATTCAGTAAGTCAGTCATGCCATTCAGTAAGTCAGTCAAGTCATTCAGTAAGTCAGTCAAGTCATTCAATAGCTGTAGGTCTCCCCCACTGACTCAATGGTGTAACCCACTGCGGGTGACCGCACGCTCAAAATTTTTTCCCCTCCCGCGAACCGTGTAAAGTTAATTTTACGTCATGTTAGATGAAAATGTGCCGCAATTCTTCAATCATGCAATACCCAAATCGTGCCACATAAACTCGTGCTAAATGATGATCTACTGTACATACAGTTGTTTGATCCAATTTTTTTTACAGTTAAAAATTTGCATGGCAAAATAGGAAGGCACTTGCATGATCCTTATGCTCGGAGACCTCCCCAAAATTATACTGATGCAACTGACAGGTAAAAGATAATATAATTGAATTATTTGTGCAAATATTTTAATGTTAAAATAATTGTTACCATCAGAGATGCTGAACTACAGAGGCAGCAAGAATGGGAAAACCAGCGACTTCAGGAGTTGATGAATGTACGACAACGTCAGCAAGAAAATCTATTATCATTGAAAGCAAAAATCAGAGTTTGTCTATAGAACTTACAACTAAGGTAAGTTTTGGGTGGTGTAATACTGAACATTTTAGTACATTTAGGCAAGTCTCTTGTAAATTATTAATGTAGTACACTGTATATTTGTTGTATATATGTGTACATGTCTGCCATTTTAACCCTTCAACTGTGGCTTATGCAGAAAAACTATGTGGCAAGATTTTCAAAAGCTACATACATACATACATACATATGGAATGAAAGCATCTATTTTTCTGAATCGAGTGAGACTAAAATGAATGTAATCTGATAAAAACTTAGGATTTTATGGTGTGTTGAAGTTGGTGAAAAAATGATCACTTATCCAACCAGCCTACTGTACCAACCAACCTACTGTACCAACCAACCTACTGTACCAGCCAACCTACTGTACAAACCAACCTACTGTACCAACCAACCTAATGTACCAACCAACCAACTGTAATGACCAACTACTGTACCAGCCAACCTAATGTACCAACCATCATACTGTACCAACCAGCCTAATGTACCAACCAGCCTAATGTACCAACCAACCAACTGTAATGACCAACCTACTGTACCAACCAACCAACCAACCTACTCTACCAACCAACCTACTGTACCAACCAACCTACTCTACCAACCAACCTACTGTACCAACCAACCTACTCTACCAACCAACCAACTGTAACAACCAACCTACTGTACCAACCAACCAACCTAATGTACCAACCAACCTAATGTACCAACCAGCCTAATGTACCAACCAACCTACTGTACCAACTAACCATGTCATATAGGGGGTAATGAATCGGAATAATAACGGGGATAAGGTGGAATAAGGTAGTAAAGAGAGGAGGAAGTACGCAGGAGAGGCGAGTCAAGTGACTGGAGCGGAGGTATTGTGAGGACACTGGTGACTACACCATCACCTCTCATTAAATTAACTGTCCAAACGTAGATATACGTTTGCATGCGTAGCACTCCGAATGCCTAGACATGAGAGAATGGGTCTGTGCACTCAGTGTGCGCAGTATTAAAAAAATCTGGGACCACTTAGTACCTTGTGAGAGCACCAGTTCAATTGAGCGCCAGCTAGAGCAAATAGCGTGGCAAACACCAGGGATTCACTGATGTCATGTTGCATTAACACTCCCCTTGTAAGAGGAAAGTAAAAATAGGTCAGATAAATACATGAGTGGGTGTGAGTTGGACCTGACTAGCTTGTGCTACTAGGTCTGATGCCGTGCTCCTTCCTTCAGTGGATGGGACCTGACTAGGTGGGTCATTGGTCTAAGCCGGGGGGTGACATGGACCTGCCTTGCATGGGCCAGTAGGCCTGCTGCAGTATTCCTTCTTTCTTATGTTCTTATGTATTCTGCAAGTTGGCTGGCTGGCTTTGGCTGTCTTTCTGTCTGTATCTGTCTATATATCTGTCTCTCTCTCACATGTACACATCTTTCTTTCTTTCAACACGTCGGTCGTTTCCCACCGAAGCGGGGTGGCCGAAAAGGGAAAACAAAAGTTTCTCCTTTTACATTTAGTAATATATACAGGAGAAGGGGTTACTAGCCCCTTGCTCCCGCCATTTTAGTCGCCTCTTACGACACGCATGGCTTACGGAGGAAGAATACATGTACACATAAGTATAGTTATTATACATAGTGTAAATTACCTAGGATAACCCAAAAATTCCAGGCAAAGGGCTATATTGTGCTTATAGATCTAAGACATAAATAGCCATGACGCAGTGTGCATTTTTACTTGCTCAGGAATCAGGGAGCGGCTCGTAAACCAACAGTTTTACAAGCCACTCCCTGAGACAGACAAGCAGATGGAGAGACAGACACATGCAGGCAGACAGAAAGACAGATAAGCAGAGCTAGACAGACAGATAAGCAGAGCTAGACAGACAGATAAGCAGAGCTAGACAGACAGATAAGCAGAGCTAGACAGACAGATAAGCAGAGCTAGACAGACAGATAAGCAGAGCTAGACAGACAGATAAGCAGAGCTAGACAGACAGATAAGCAGAGCTAGACAGACAGATAAGCAGAGCTAGACAGACAGACAGACAGACAGACAGACATGTTTGTGTGTAACAGTGAAAACAAATAAAGCGAGGGTTCCCTGCAGCAGTGCACATTCATCAAGTGTCACTGCCTGTCAGCAGTTTACTGACACTTATCATAACACCATGCTTCAAGGTATACTCCAGTGTGTCTAAAACTTTGCTGGGACTAATAAATACTTTGTATATATTTCTAGACAATAATAAATGACCAAGGCAGGTGAAAATGTTCACCTGTCGGTGTGATTGTGACTATTTGAGTACTATTTCAGTACCTAATATTAATGTCAGAACAAAGATTGGCTATGAAATCACAAGAACTTTTATAAATTGTAATTATCAGAACATAAAAAAAATATATAAATTAATAATAACGAGAAAAAAGGTATATTGGCAACACTTCTGCAAGCGGCAGGAGTCGATGTTGCCATCAGATGAGCATCCAGTGCCAACTTCGAGGCTTATATATCTGTAAGTACTGACCCTAATATTTTTTATCCTATAACGTGTAGAAAAATGTGCTATTCATTTAATTTTTTTTTTTTTTAAATATTTGGAGCGCTACGCAAGTGAATGTTGATCTACGTTTGGACAGTTTAAGGGTTAAAGATTAAGTATAGTTTTACATACACAAAACATTGATAAATAAATAAAGTGGACCCTCGCTTATCTGCCGTTCCTGTTATCGGCCAACTCGCTTATAGGCTGGGTTTTCGGCTTCTGGTTATCAGCTGTTTTTTTGCTTATTGGCCGTATTGGCACGCGTCAGCCCACGCGATGCCACTTCCTCACCCGTATCACACTCAGCCAGCGTCTCTCTCTCATTGAGAAAGGAATACTGTGTTCATCCATTCATTTTGGTGCTTGTTTTATTGATTGTGACTGTGAAATAAGCCACCATGGGGCCAAAGAAAGTTCAGAGTGCCAGCCCTTTGGTAAAGGGCTGAGAGGGAGAATGTGCCTTCAGTGATTCTACGATATGTACGATACTAAAGAAGCAGGAGTCGATAAAGGCTATAGCGCCAGCCAGCGATAAAGTGTAACATTAACAGTGTAGCAAGTTTGTTAAACGATTAAGCGATAGAAAAATGATGACACGAAACTTAACTCCTCCATTGTTGTTTGAGGTATATAGGAGACTGAAACACCGCCCCCTCTGCTGCCCCACCATATGTAAGGCTCAACTTTCAGTGACCCTTATACACCCAACAAAACAACACAACACCACTGTGAATTTGTAATGACATATTTTATTCATTCTAGAGTATATGTCATGTTTCATGTTATTTATATTGTTTAAGTCATATTAGATGAATTGTGATAGATAAATAAAGGGGGGATAAAAGAGATTGTAAGAATTATAGGGGAATAAGTTTACTGAGATCTCCATGGGGAAGTGGAACAGAATTCTTCCTCCGTAAGCCATGCGTGTCGAAGAGGCGATAAAATGCCAGGAGCAAGGCTAGTAACCCCTTCTCCTGTATATATTACAAAATGTAAAAGGAAACTTTGTTTTCTTTTTGGGCCACCCTGCTTGGTGGGAAACGGCCGACGTTGAAAAAAAAGTTTACTGAGATACCAGGTAAAGGTACGGTAGGGTTATTATTGAAAGAATTAGAGGTAAGGGAGTAGGATTGCAGATGAACAAGGAGGCTTTAGAGAGGTAGGGGATGTGTAGATCAAGTGTTTACATTGAAGCATATATGTGAACAGTATTTAGATAAAGGTTGGGAGTTTTCATTGCATTTATGGATTTAGAAAAGGATATAATAGAGTGGATAGGGAGCAATGTGGCAAAAGTTGCAAGTGTAGGAATAGGTAGTAGTTACTGAATGCTGTAAAGGTTTTTATGAGGATAGTGAGGCTCAGGTTAGTGTGTGTAGGAGAGGGAGATTACTTCCGGTAAAAGTAGGTCTTAAACAGGGATATGTAATGTCACCATGTTGTTTAATATATTTATAGATGGGGTTGTAAAAGAAGTAAATGGTAGGGTGTTGGATAGAGGGGTGGGAAAAAATTATGAGGAATTAAATGCAAATATTCACAACTTTTTCTATATACCTACATGGGAATTCTAAAGAAAAGTTGCAAAGGTTAGTGGGGCAGTTTGGGAGGGTGTCTAAAGGTAGAAAGTTGAAAGTGAACATAGATAAGAGTAAGGTGATGAGGGTATCAAATGATTTAAATATAGAAAAAATTTGGGTATCACATTGAGAGAGGAGTTATGGAAGGGTGAATGTTTTCAGATACAGTGGACCCTCCTATTCGAACATAATCGATTCCAGGAGTTTGTTCTTAAACAAAATGTTCGAAGGGATTTAATATTTCCCATAAGAAATAATGGAAATACAATAATCCGTTCCTGCTGTCAGGAGGCATGACAAAATAGTACCACTATGAAGCATTATCAACTCTACAGCATTTATCTATCACAATTCATCTAATATGACATAATAAACAATATAAATAACATAAAAAACCCGATATACACTCTAAAATGAATAAAATATGTATGTCATTATGAATGTGGTGGCTGGGAGGATAGTGGTGGGGCAATTTGGGGCCACTAAAAACATCTTCCCCTTTTTTCCCCTTTAGCGTGTTGTAAAGGAAAAAGGGGGTTTTTAATGCTAACTGCATTAGATCCCCAGTGGGCGGGTGAACCCAAAATCATAGTGCCCCGGTGGTAACAGCCCAAAAACTGGTTTTTTAAAAACCCCAACCTTTTTAATTTGTTTATCACCCCCCTTACATTAAGTTGCATTTTCCACCACTCCTCTCCCCTGCCTCTACCACTGCCTCTCCACCACGCCTCTACTACCCTGCCTCTTTCCACTGCCTTTTACCCCACTGCCCTACCACCCTGCCTTACCACCCTCCCCCTCCACCACGTCCCCGCCCACCCTGCCCCTTTCCCCCACTGCCCTCCACCCTGCCCCCCTACCCCCCGCCCCCCTCCCCTCCCCCACTGCCCAACCACCCGCCTCTACCACCACTGCCTCTACCACCCCCTGCCCTCCACCACTGCCTCCCCACCACTGCCTCTACCACCACTCCCCCCAAACCACGCCTCTCCCCCCGCCTCTACCACCACCCCCCCCCCAACCCCCGGCCCCCCCCCACCACTGCCCCCCCCACCCTCTCACCCTGCCCCCACCACTCCCTTTTCCACCCCCCTGCCTCAAAACCACTGCCCTACCCCCCTGCCTCTACCACCCCCGCCTCTCCACCACTCCCCTCCACCACTCCTCTACCACCACTGCCCCCCCCCACCACTGCCTCAACCACTCCCCCCCCCACCACCCCCCCCCCACCCTGCCTCCCCACCACTGCCTCTACTACCACTCCCCAAAAACTCCCCCTCCACCATGGCCTCCCCCCACTGCCTCAAAACTGCCTCTCCTCACCACTGCCTCTACCCCCCCCCTCTCCACCCCCGCCCCCCACCACTGCCTCTCCCCCACTGCCTAAACCACTGCCCCCCCCACCACTGCCCCCCCCCACCACTGCCAAAAACCCCACTGCCTCTCCACCACTGCCTCCCCCCCTGCCTCTACCACCACTGCCCTACCACCCCCGCCTCTACCACCACTGCCTCACCACCCACCCCCCTTTAAACCCCCGCCCCCCCACCACTCCCCCACCACCACTGCCCCCCACCACTGCCCTACCACCACTACCCCACCAGTTTTTCCCTTACTACCACTGCCTCTCCCCCCCAATCCTTCCCCCTTCCTCACTAAAAATGCCTCTACTACCACTCCCCCAAAACTGCCTCTACCACCACTGCCTAAACCACCACGCTCTCCCCCCTGCCCCCCTACCACTGCCCCCACCCCCGCCCAAAACCACCCTCCCCCACCCCCCCCCACTACCACTGCCTCAACCACTGCCTCTACCACCACTCCCCCCAAACCACTCCCCCCACTACCCCCCCTTTCACCCCACTGCCTAAAAACCACTCCCCGCCACCACTGCCCTCCCCACCACTCCTTTTTACCACCACTGCCCCCTCACCACTGCCCCCCCCTCCCTTTTTCCCCCAAAATGCCTCTACCACCCCCGCCCCCTACCACCCCTCCCCCCCCAACCCCCACTGCCTAAACCCCCCCCTCCCGCCTCTACCACCACTCCCCTCTCCCACCACTGCCTCCCCACCACTGCCTCCCCACCCCCGCCTCTACCACCACTGCCCTACCACCATTTTCCCCCTCACCACTGCCCCCCACTGCTGCCCTACCACCACTGCCTTTTCACCACTGCCCCCCTTTAACCACCCCCCCCCTCCAAACCCCCCCTCCCCTTTACTACCACTGCCCCCTCACCACTGCCTCTACCACTGCCTCTACCACCACTGCCTCGCACTTAATGAACAAACTCCAAAAAATTTAAAAATTTTAAAGGGGAAAATGTCGGGATGACGGGGCGGGGTTTTTTCATCAAAAGTGTAAACAACGGGGGGCTACCCTCCACACCTGCACGTTGGGCACCCAAGCGCCGGGGGAGATCTCAACGCAGTGCGAATCGGGGATATTTTGCCCCGCATGGCGATATCGTTTTCTTTTTCCCCTAATGACAAAAAGTTTTATTGCCGAGTCTTTTAAATAGGGGGGTCCACTGTATTTGGGTTTTTACTTGTCACGGGGGGGGTTTATAAAGGGGGAAGGGTTTTAAACCCTAGAATTGATGAAGAAAAAAAACTGAGTGGTGTTTTTGGGGGGCTGTGGGGACAAAAAAAATTTTCCATGGAGGCAAAGAAGGGGGTTTCGAAAAAAAAAGTGGGACCAACACTCTTATATGGGGGGTGGGAAACATGGGGTTTTTAAAAGCTGCAAAAGGGGAGGTGGCAGGGATGTCCTGTCTGGGCAATGTGTTGCGAAAAAATTTTGCAGAAAATTGGGGGGGAAAATTTGGGGGAGGTGTGGGTTACTAAAAATATTTGTCGAGAGCTGAAGGGGTTGTTGAGATGGTTTGGTCATTTAGAAGAATGGATCAAAGTAGGATGACTTGGAGGCATAAATCAGTAAAGGGGGAAAGGGAAAGGGGGGGTAGGGGTGGCCCCCGAAAAGGTTGGAGGGGTTTAAAAAGGGGGGTTTTTTGGCGGGGGTTTTTCTTCCCCCAAAACATTTTGGGGGGAGTTAGATAGGAGGAATGGAGCGAATGGTTTTTTGGGGGTGACAAGCTGTTGGGGGGGCAGGGTAATATTTTTGAAGGGATCCCGGGGAAAAACCCCCTTTAAATTTATTTAGTTGGGGGTTTAGTCCTGGAAAAGGGGAAATACAATGCCTGCACTTTTTAACCCCTTTTTTTGTCCACACGTAGATATATTCTTTTTTGTATTTCCCAACGTAGATCAACGTTTTTTTTTTCATTCCCTTTAAAAAAACAATAGGCCGAGTCGCCTAGACATGAGAGAATGGGTCTGTGCACTCAGTGTTGCAAAATTAAAAAAAAAGGGACCACTTGTCCTTGTGGGAGCACCAGTTCAATTGAGTGCCAGTAGAGCAAAAGTGTGGCAAAAAACCCCCGGGTTCACTGATGTTTTCGCATTAACCCCCTTTCAAAAGGGAAAATAAAAAAAAGGGTTTGATAAATACAGGGGGTGTGAGTTGACCACTAGCTTGTGTTACTAGGTCTGATGCCGTGCTCCTTCCTTCAGAGGGGGGGGACCCGACTAGGTGGGTCTTTTTAAGTGGGGGGGGGGCATGGACCTGCCTTTTTTTTGGGCCCGAGGGGCCCTTTTTCAGTGTTCCTTCTTTTTTTTCTTATGTTTCGGCTGGCTTTGGGGGGGCTATATTTTTCTGTCTATATCTATCTGTTATTATACATAGGGGGAAATTCTTAGGATAACCCAAAAAGTCCAGGCAAAGTGTATACAATGCTTGTAGATATAAAAATAATAAGCATGACTGGAAGTTTCGCATTGTCACTTCTGCATCGTTATAAATCTTGTTGGTTTACAAGCCACTCTCTGAGACTGAGACAAGCAGACGGAAAAAACACACACAGGCAGACAGAAAAAGCATAGCTAGAAGACAGATACACATTGTCATTGACATTGTCAATGTCATTGGACTGTCAGTGTTATCTGACACTTGTCATAACACCATTCTTCAGGGATTTTCTATACTCCAGGCCCCCGGCAGACAGAAAGACAGATAAGTAGAGCTAGAGGGAAAAAAGATAGACAGATAAAAGAAAAATAGATAGACAGATACAGACAAAAAAAAAAAAAACAAGGGTTCCCCCCCCCACATTCATTTTTCAATGTCACTGTCTTATCAGTAGTTATCTGGCAATTGTCATAACACCATTCTTCAAGGAGTTTCCCTATATACTCCAGGGTGTCTAAAAAAATTTCTGGGACCTATAAAACTTCAAAATTTTTAGACAAATTAATGACCAAGGAGGTGAAAATGTTCACCCCTTGGTGTGATTGGATTTGAGTAATATTTCAGTACCCAAAATTTTTTTTTTTAGAACAAAGATTGGCTATGAAATCACAAGAACTAAAATTTAAATTGTAATTATTAGAAAATAAAAATTTTTTTAAATTAAAATAAAACTAGAAAAAAAGTATATCAGCAATATTTCAAGTGGCAGGACTTTTATGTTGCCCCCAGGTTAGCATCCA
>WNWK01035421.1:0-19780 GCA_009830355.1 Cherax destructor | reverse complement strand
CCGCTGCCGCTGCCATTGCATTCCCGCTACCAAGAGTCACCAAATAACATATTGTTATACTAGGGTCAGTAGTTACCGAGATATGAGGCAGAGTTGGCACTGGATGCTCACCTGACAGCATCAGGAGTCCTGTCGCTTGAAGAATCGTTGCCGATATACCTTTTTTTCTCTTTTTTTATTATTTTATATAATTTTTATGTTCTGATAATTACAATTTACAGTAGTTCTTGTGATTTCATAGCCAATCTGTTCTGCAGTAATTATTGAAATTGTACTCATATAATAATAATGATATCATAATAATGATAATAATAATAATAATATATAGTATAATAATGATAATAATGATAATATGTAATAATATAATAATAATAATAATAATAATAATAATATGTATAATAATTCCCAATATTATGTAAATATACAGTGAGTACATAGATTTAGATGGTCCCAACTCACCCTTTATGTAAGTTTATTTTTAAATGCTTTGTAAGTGTAATTTTAGGTCAAAGGACTAATCATTTTACAACATTCTTAAGGAATAAATCGTTTGTAATGGCATTTGACACATTCTGAATGAAAAATATGTAAGGTACACTGTATGTCACTGCCTTATCTCATCTGATCCCCACTAATGATGACTGGTGACATTTGACGAGGGTGAGGGTGGTCTTATCTCTTCTTATCAGTCCAGTAATTACAGTGATGACATTTGATGAGCTTACACTGCTTCGCTTTATTTGTTACTCAAACTTGTCTGTCTGTCTGTATCTGTCTATCTGTCTGTGTGTCGTCTCCTTTCTGTCTGCTTGTCTCAGAGAGTAGCTCATGAACCAAATGATATTATGCAGATCACAAGCACAGTATAACACTTTGTCTGGATTTTTTTAGTTATCCTAGGTAATTTACACTACGTATAATTGTATTTACGTATGTGTTCCTGTGAGATAGAGACAGATAGAGACAAAGAGACAGATAAATGCAGACAGACAGACGGATACAGAGACAGCCAATCGGGTACCCAGCTGGTAAGCCAGCTGCTGGCAGCCAGGTGACCAGGTGGCCAGCCAGCCAGCCAGCTGGCCTGCCAGCTTGCCGACATCACTTTCCACTTAAAAGGGGAGTGTTAATATAACATGACATCAGTGAATCCTTGGTGTTTGCCGCAGTGTTTGCTCTAGCTGGCGCTCAGTTTAACTGGTGCTCCCACACGGTACTAAGTGGTCCCAGATTTTTTAATATGGCGCACACCGAGTGTTAGGACCCATTCTATGCTGACCAGGCATCTCAGGCCAATCATGCCAAATTTGGAGGCATGAAAAATAAAACGTAAATATACGTTTGGGGCAGTAGCGGTAAGAACGTATATACATATACGTTTGGACCGTTTAAGGGTTAATAAGAGGTTGATATCAGGATCAATGCTTGTAATCATAAGATTTAGTGTGATTCTATAACTAGACTTAAGAATAATGTATTATGCTAAACTTAATAATATGATACTTGAGTAATTAATCTTACTAGCTATTGGATTAACACAATTTTGAACAATAGTCACTGAGATATAGAATATTCTTACAATGTTGTTGATTTACTATTGAACTGGTTATTGAAATGGTTGAAATAATTACTATGACTAGTATTAAATTGTTATGGAACAATTATTTGGATTCAATATTGCACTGGTTGTATTTTTAATTTATAAAAGGCAATACAGTGGTACCTCGAGTACGATGGTCCCCAAAATCACCCTTTTATGTAAGTTTATTTTTTTAAATGCTTTTGTAAGTATATTTTTGGGGGTGTAAAAGGACTAGTCTATTTTACATTATTCCTTATGGGGATAAATTCGTTTGGTAATGGCACTTGAACAGCATTCTCGAACGAAAAATATCAGTAACTCGGGTACCACTGTATAAAGTAATTGAATGTAAAGAATTATTCTAAGATAATACAGTGGACCCCCAGTATCGTAATTAATCCATTCCAGGAGCTATTACTTAACACGAAGTTTACGAAATTCGAACCCTTATTTCCCATAAGAAATAATGTAAATATAATTAATCCGTTCCACAAAAAATATTCACATACAAAATAATTAAAAACAATATATATATATATATATATATATATATACAATGGTACCTCGAGTTACGATGGTCCCCAAAATCGCCCTTTTATGTAAGTTTATTTTTAAATGCTTTTGTAGGTATATTTTTGGGGGTGTAAAAGGACTAGTCTATTTTAGATTATTCCTTATGGGGATAAATTTGTTTGGTAATGGCACTTGAACAGCATTCTCGAACGAAAAAATATTGTAACTCGAGGTACCACTGTATATACATTTACTTACCTTTATTGAAGAGTTGCAGGCATCTGGAAGATAGGGTTGATGACAGGGGCAGGGTGTTAGTGGTTGGAAGGGAAATCCCCCTCCAAAAGGACTTCAGGTAACAAGTCCCTCTCTGGGGTTACTTCCCTTCTGAGTGATACACGAGTAAAGGCTTCACTTTAAAATCCCCACTTGCGTTAGAAGAAAAGAAGAGAGTTAGCCTGTCTTTCATAGGCTTGTGTCCTGGCAGTGCCTTTTCCTCCTGAGTAATGTAGGTCCTGTTTGGCATTTTCTTCCAAAACAGGCCTGTTTCGTCACAATTAAACACTTGTTGGGGTTTGAATTTTTAGTGTCTACGTACCCCTTAAATTCAGTTTTGAATTTTTCAGCCGCACGTTTGTCTGAACTGGCTGCCTCACCATGCCTTATGACACTGTGTATGCCACTACGCTTCTTAAATCTGTCAAACCAGCCTCTGCTGGCCTTATTAAAATCACTAACACTAACATCAGCACCGGTTCCAGGCATTTTCTTGACAAGATCTATGTGCAACTGCCTTTCTTTTTCACATATGATGGCCTCAGAAATACTATCACCTGCTATCTGTTTATTGTTTATCCACACCATCAACAACTTCTCAACCTCTTCCACTGTTTTTTATCTATTTTTGGCAAACATGTCAAAAACTTTCGCAACATCAGCTTCCTTCAGTTCTTTTCTCTTTGCCAGGATAGAAGTGATAGTAGATTTGTTTTTTCCATACATCCTGGCAAGCTCCCCCCCATATACGCAACTCTCATATTTTTCTACTATTTCTTTCTTCAGTTCTATGGTGTTCCTCACTTTCTTTACCACAGCGGTGCCACTAGGAAGCTTCTTTTTACCCATGGTGACTTATTTCACAGTCACAATCAATAAACAATCACTAAACACAATGAATTTATTGTGAAATGTTTGGATGAGCACGCAAGGTAATGTTCACTCAAGGGTAAACAATGCTAGACTGGCTCACGGCGCCTGTGCGGCGAGGCGCGCAAGCACGGGCAAGTGGACAGGTCTTGTACACTGGCCGAAACTCAGGGCAATGGCCGAAAGTTGGGGCAAAATTGCCTGAAAAAAGCGACCGAAACTTGAAGCAGCCGTTAGTAGGGGTGGCCAAAACTCAGGGTTTCACTGTACAGTGGTCCCTCGACTAGCGATGATTCCATATAACGAGCAATTCATGTAACGAGCGCTTTTTTTGCTAAATATTTCCCTCATGTAGCGACCATTCCCTCATATAGCGGCCCATACCAGACCTGTCCACCTGCGCAGGACGCCAGTCTAGCATTGTTTACCATTGAGAGAACATTACCCAGTGCGCTCTTTCAAACATTCACAATACTTTTGTTGTGTTTATTGCTGGTTCACTGACTGTCACTGTGAAATAAGTCACCATGGGTCAAGAAGCTTCCTAGTGGCACCCTGTGGTAAAGAGATGAAACACCATCAAACTAAGAAGAAGATAGTTGAAAAATAGAGTGGTATATGTTGAGTGAGCTTGCCAGGATGTACAAGAAAACACATCTACTATCACCACTATCCTGGCAAAGAAAATGAAATCAAGGAAGCTAATGTTGCAAAAGGGGTTGATATGTTAACGAAAATAGATCGAAAACAGTGGATGAGGTTGAGAAGTTGTTGGTGTTGTGGATCAGAAAACAGTTAGCTGGTGATAGTATTTCACGGCGATAATTTGTGAAAAGGCAAGGAAGTTGCTCGCAGATCTTGTCAAGACAATGCCTGGAACCAGTGGTGAGCAGTGATTTTAAAGCCAGCAAGGCTGGTTTGAGAGGTTTAAGAAACGTAGTGGCATACACAGTGTTGTGAGATGGTGAGGCAGCCAGCTCAGACAAACTGCAGCTGAAAAGTTTGTGCAGGAATTCCAGGGGTTCGTAGACACTGAAAATTCGAACCCCAACAAGTGTTTAATTGTGATGAAACAGGCCTGTTTTGGAAGAAAATGCCCAATAGGACCTTCATTACTGAGGAGGAAAATGCACTGCCAGGACACAAGCCTATGAAAGACAGGCTAACTCTTATGCTTTGTGCCAATGCCAGTGGTGATTTTAAAGTGAAGCCTTTACTGGTGTATCATGCAGAAAATCCCAGAGCCTTCAAGAAACACAATGTTAACAGGAATAATTCGTGTGTGTATTGGAAAGCTAACACTAATGCATGGGTCACTAAGGACTTTTTCGTGGAATGGTTGACTGGAGTGTTTGGCCCTAGTGTGAAGAAATACCTCCTGGAAAAGAAATTGCCACTCAAGTGCCTCCTGGTACTGGACAATGCTCCTGCTCATACTCACAACTTGGGAGACTATTTGTCTGATGAGTTCAGTTTCATCACAATGAAGTTCTTGCCTCCTAACACCACTCCTCTCATCCAGCCCATGGACCAGCAGGTCATTGCAAATGTTTCAAAGGTGCTTTGACGTAACCTCAGCCTCTGCATTAACCCTAAGAGAGTTCTGGAAAGATCACTTCAATATCGTGCATTGCATAGGCCTTATAGGTAAGACTTGGGAGGGAGTGACTTCCAGGACTTTGAACTCTGCTTGGAGACCACTGTGGCCGGATTGTGTTGAAAAGAGGGATTTTGAAAAATTTGAGGCTGGCCCTGACCCTGACGACCCTGTGCCTGTTGTGGACTTTATTGTGGCATTGGGGGAACAGCCTGGGGTTGGAGTTGAGTGGTGAGGATGTGGAAGAGTTGGTGGAGGAGCACAGGGTAGACCTTACCACTGAAGAGCTGAGAGAGCTTCATCATGAACAGCAACAGAGGACATTTAAATAAATTGATTCAGAGGAGGAGGCTGGACAGGTTGAGGTAGTAACTTCTTCAGAGATTAAGGAATTTTTTCCAAATGGGCTGATGTGCAGACATTTGTTGAAAAACACCACCCTGAGCAAGCTGAAGCAAACCACATCTGCAACATGTTCAGTGACAGAATCTTGCCCCACTTCAGAAAAATGTTGAAGAGTCGCCAGAAACAGAGGACTCTGGACAGTTATTTTTCGAGGCAGGGATCCAGTGACTCTCAAGCTGGTCCTAGTGGCATTAAAAGAAAAAGAAAGGAAGTAACCCCAGATAAGGACTTGTTACCTGAAGTCTTTATGGAGGGGGATTCCCCTTCCAAACATAACACCCTACCCCTGTCATCCTCCCTATCTTCCAGATGCCTGCAACTCTTCAATAAAGGTAAGTAAATGTTATTTATTAATCTGTTTTTTATTATTTAGTATTATGTAGTAGTATTTATAGTGTTAATAATGTTGTTTTGTGTATGTAGAACTATAATTAAAATGTATTTTTTGTGAATATTTTTGGGTGGAACGGATTAATTGTATTTACATTATTTCTTATGGGAAATAAGGTTTCGAATTACGAGCAATACGTGTTCAGGCCTAGCTCCTGGAACGGATTATGATCGTTAATCGAGGGACTACTGTATATATATACAGTGGACCCTCAGTTTTCGTGATTAATCCGTTCCAGAGAGTCTAACAAAACCCGAAAATGACGAAAACCGAAATAATATTTCCCATAAGAAATAATGTAAATCCAATTAATCCATTCCAGACACCCAAAAGTGTATTAACAAAAAATCCATTTTTTAGAGATTAAATATAGATTTACATACAGAAAACATTGACAAATGAATATAACGCACTAATAAAATGAATAAATGAACATTTAACATCACACTTACCTTTATTGAAGACTCTTGATGATGTATGGAAAACAGCAAGGAGGGGAGAGGTAGGGGAGTTTATTGTTTGGAGACAGGACAGAATGCTTCAATATGATGGTAATATCAACTCTACGGCTTATTTACATAACACAATTCATCTAATATGACATAATAAACAATATTAATAACATAGAAACATGATGTTTACTCTAGAATGAATGTGACAAGTGGTGGTATTAGTGGCGGCAGCGGCCACCACCACTAGTCACACTGAAACAATGTACGTAATTTATAAATAAGAAATATTTACACTTACTTTGGAGGAGATGCTGGCAGTATTCGGCGTATGTTGTCAGTGGCCCTATATACCTCCAACAACATTGGAGGAGTTAGTTTCGTGTTGTCCTTTTTCTATCGCTTAATCGCTTAACTTACTTGCAACACTGTTAATGCTACACTTTATCGCTGGTTGGCGCTATAGACTTTATCGATTCCTGCTGCTTTAGTATCATACCAATCGTAGAATCACTGAAGAAGACACATTCTTCCCTCTCTTCCTCCTCCACTTTGGTACTTTGCTATGAGTTCTTTCTTGAATTCTATCGTGTTTCTCACCTTGTTTACCAAAGGGCTGGCACTAGGAGCTTTCTTTGGGCCCATGGTGGCTTATTTAGCAGTCACACACAATAAACAAGCGCAAAAAACAAAAGATTATTATGAAATGTTTCATATAACCTCACAGGGTAATGTGCATTCGCCGAAAAACAACGCCACTCTGACTCAGAATGTGTGTGTGAGAGGCTTTGTGTGTGCGGCACTCGGACATGTTCCATACGACCAATGAAACCCAAGGGGAGTAACGAAAACAGACCATAGTTTGATGAAAAAAGTCAGTGATAACCGAAAATGACGAAATCAGAGAGTAACGAAAACCGAGGGTTCACTGTATATGTCATGCCGAATAGGTAAATCTGGTCAATTAGCAAGAATTCGTTTAAAATTAAGTCCTTTCTTCAATTTCCTCTTATATGTACATTTAAAGATTTTTATTTAAATTATATTAATATAAATATTAATGATTTTGTACCAAAAGAATCTTAGAAAACTTACGTAACCTTATTATAACAAGCGCAGTTTAATTTAGCCTAATTCAACTAAATATATTTTATACAAGTTTATAATAATTTAATAATAAACAAACACAATGAAATATATTTTTTCGTTAGGTTCAGAATGATTTTTGTGAAATTATTGCATACACAAATTTTTGCTTGCATTATTTGGCAAGAAGAGCGTTGTTATTTAAACCAAAATCACAAGTTTTATGTATTCGGTACAATATATATATTTAATTTATTTATTTATAGTGGAACTCTGGATTTCATACGCGGCGAATATCGAACGTTTCGGATTTAGACCCCTTTTGGGGGCAAAATTTTGGTTTGGATTTCATACCTCCGCCCGGAAATTATACATATCAGACGTGTCCCGCCCAGGATGCCGCCACTCTGCTTGGAGAAAATTGTGGCCAGAATGTGTCCTTGACCCTACACCTGTTGTGGAATCTATTGTGTCTTTGGGGATGTCCATGGGGTTGGAGGTGAGTGGCCAGGATGTGGAAGAGTTGGTGGAGGACCACAGGGAAGAGCTAACCACTGAAGAGCTGCAACACCTTCATCTGGAACAGCAACAGACCACAGCTGAGGAAATTGGTTCAGAGGAGGAGGAAGAGAGAGGGGAGAAGGTGCCTTTTTCAGTGATTAAGGACATTTGTGCAAAGTGGAATGAAGTGCAAACTTTTGTGGAAAAATATCACCCTGACCAAGCTGATACAAGCCGTATCTGCAACATGTTCAGTGACAATACCTTGTCCCATTTTAGGCAAATCTTAGAGATGCCAGAAACAGAGCTCTCTGGACAGATTTTTAGTGTGTCAGGGGTCCAGTGCCAGTAAAAGACAAAGAAGGGAAGTAACCCCGTATAGGGCTTTGATACCTAAAGTACAGTGGACCCCCGCCTAACGAGCACCCCGGAAATCGTACAATTATGTAAGTATAATATTGTAAGTGCTTGTGGAAGTGTATTTTTGGGGGTCTGAAATAGACTAACCTACGTGACATTATTTCTTAAGGAAGTAAATTCGTTCGGTAATGGCACTTGAGCAGGCTTCTGGAATGAATTTTGCTCGTTAGGCGGGGGTCCACTGTATTTATGGAGGGGGATTTCCCTTCCAAACAATAAGCTCTCCTCTCTATCCCCTCCTCGCCTTCTTCCATACGCCAACAAGAGTCTTCAATAAAGGTATGTAATAGTGATTTAAATGTTCATTTACCCATTTCATTAGTGCTTTATATTTATTTCTCATTGTTATTCTTTAAAAAATGTATTTTGTGTTAATATTTTTGGGTGTCTGGAACAGATTAATTGTATTTACATTTTTTCTTATGGGAAATATTACTAAGGTTTTCGTACGTTTTGGATTTAGACCGACCTTCTGGAACGGATTAAGTATGAAATCCGGGGTTCTACTGTATGTTTATATTAACTGATGACACAAAAATAAGCAGAATAAGGATAATAGATTTCAGAAAATACTATTGAGCTTCAGAAAGATTTAGACAAGTTAATCATAGAAATTGTGAGAAGTACTTGGGAGTTATGGTACACATGCATAATAAGGCTAACAGTTTGCCTGGATTTATATCAAGAAGTATAAATAACAGGAGTTCAGAGGTTATACTATGGCTCTGTGCATCATTAATGAAGCCTTACTTAGATTATGCAGCCAATTCTGATCTCTTTACCTGCAAAATTGGTATATTGAATTGGAGTAAGTTCATTCAGGTATACACAAATACAGTGGACCCCGCAAATCGGCCATAATCCGTTCCAGGAGCTAGGCCTAAAATCGAACTGGCCGATTTCTGAACCTTTATTTCCCATAAGAAATAATGTAAATACAATTAATCCGTTCCAGACACCCAAAAATATTCACAAAAAATTAATTTTGTAAAGAATAACTATACAGTGGACCCTCGGTTTTCGCCAAAAATTCTTTCCAGAATGCTGCTCAAGTGCCATTACCGAACGAATTTACTTCCTAAGAAATAATGTCACGTAGGTTAGTCTATTTCAGACCCCCAAAATACACTTGCAAAAGCACTTACGAAAATACACTTACATAAATGTTCGAGTTTGGAGATGACCGAAAACTGAGGGACCACTGTAGTTTTACATACACAAAACACATAATAACAACACATAATAACAAGAAATAATAAATTTACCTTTAAAATAACATTTACTTACCTTTATTGAAGAGACTTGCTGGCATCTGAAAGATAGGGAGGAGGAGAGGGGGAGGGCTTAGTGTTTGGAAGGGAAATCCCTCTCCATAAGGACTTCAGGTAACAAGTCCCTCTCTGGGGTTACTTCGCTTTGTCTTTTAATGCCACTAGGACCAGCTTGAGTCACTAGACCCCTGTCGCACAAAATAACTGTCAAGAGTCCTCTGTTTCTGGCCCCTCTTTAACATGTACCTGAAGTGCTATATGGTTCTGTCACTGAACTGGTTGCAGAGATGGCTTATTTCACCTTGCTCAGGGTGAAATTCTTCAACAAAACTTTGCACATCGTTCCACTTTGAACAAATTTCTTTAATCTGTGAAGAAGGCACCTCACCCTGTCCATCTTCCTTCTCCTGTGAATCAATTTCCTCTACTGTGGTCTGATGCTGTTGGAGATGAAGCTCTTGCAGCTCTTCAGTGGTTAGCTCTACCCTGTGGTCCTCCACCAACTCTTCCACATCCTCGTCACTCACCTGCAACCCCAGGCAGTTCCCCAATGCCACAATATCTTCCACAACAGGCACAGGGTCGTCAGGGTCAGGGTCAGCCTCAAACCCTTCAAAATCACTCTATTGGACACAATCCGGCCACAATTGTCTCCAAGCAGAGTTCAAAGTCCTGGAAGTCACTCCATCCCAAGCCTTACCTATAAGGCTTATGCAATGGAGGATACTGAAGTGATCTTTTCAGAACTCTCTTAGGGTCAACTCAGTGTCCGAGATCATTTCTACTTTTACCGGGAAGTAATCTTCCTCTCCCTACACACCCTAACCTGAGCCTCACTATCCTCATAAAAACTCTTTACAGCCTTCAGTAACTTACTACCTATTCCATACACTTGCAACATTTGCCACATCGCTCCCCTATCCACTCTATCATATGCCTTTTCTAAATCCATAAATGCAATGAAAACTTCTCTACCTTTATCTAAATACTGTTCACATATATGCTTCACTGTAAACACTTGATCTACACATCCCCTACCCACTCTAAAGCCTCCTTGCTCATCTGCAATCCTACTCTCTGTCTTACCTAGTGTAGATATGGAAGATGTGTAATGATTGTAGATGTGTTATGTATAGAAGATGTGTAATGTTGTAACAGTTGATGTGTAGAATAGAGTTTGAAGATGAGTAGTGAAACACTTCTTTTGTGTAGAGTTTTTTGAAGTTAGAAATGACCTGCTGGTCCATGGGCTGGATGAGAGGAGTGGTGTTAGGAGACAAGAACTTCACTGTGATGAAAATGAACTCATCAGACAAATAGTCTTCCAAGTTGTGAGGATGAGCAGGAGCATTGTCCAGTACCAGGAGGCACTTGAGTCCCAATTTCTTTTCCTGTAGGTATTTTTTCACACTGGGGCCAAACACTCCAGTGAACCATTCCAGGAAAATTGCCTTCGTGACCCATGCCTTAGTGTTAGCCTTCCAAAATACACACAATTTATTCTTGTTGACATTGTGTTTCTTGAACACTCTGGAATTTTCAGAGTGATACACCAGTAAAGGCTTCACTTTAAAACCCCCAGTAGCATTACTACAAAACATGAGAGTTAGTCTGTCTTTCATAGGCTTGTGTCCTGGCAGTGCCTTTTCCTCCTGAGTAATGTACGTCCTCTTTGGCATTTTCTTCCAAAAGAGGCCTGTTTCATTACACTTAAACACTTGTTGGGGTTTGAATTTTTCAGTGTCAACAAATACCTTAAATTCAGTCACAAACTTTTCAGCTGCACGATTGTCTGAACTGGCTGCCTCACCATGCCTTTCAACACTGTGTATGCCACTACGTTTTGAAAATCTGTCTAACCAGCCTTTGCTGGCCTTAAAATCACTCGCATCAGCACTGGTTCCAGGCATTGTCTTGACAAGATCTGTGTGTAGCTGCCTTGCCTTTTCACAAATTATCGCCATGGAAACACTATCACCCGCTATCTGTTTTTCATTGATCCACACCGCCAACAACTTCTCAACCTCATCCACTGTTTTTGATCTATTTTTGGCAAACATGTTAACACCTTTCGCAACATCAGCTTCCTTGATTTCTTTTCTCTTTGTCAGGATAGAAGTGATAGTAGATTTGTTTTTGTTGTACATCCTGGCAAGCTCCCCCACACGTACGCTACTCTCATATTTTTCTACTATCTCCTTCTTCAGTTCGATGGTGTTCCTCACTTTCTTTACCACAGGGGTGCCACTAGGAAGCTTCTTTGGACCCATGGTGACTTATTTCACAGTGACAATCACTTAATCACCAATAAACACAATAAATTTATTGTGAAATGTTTGAATGAGAGCACTGGGTAATGTTCACTCAAAGGTAAAGAACGCTAGACTGGCTCACAATGCCTGCGAGGCGAGGCGTGCAAGCACAGGGGCAGGCGGACAGGTCTGGTATGCAGGCCGATAATTGGGGAAGAGCTGATAATCGGGGAAAAATTGGGCCGAAAAAAGCAATCGATTTTCTAGCTGGCCGATAATCAGATGAACCGATTTGCAGGGGTCCACTGTACAGTTACATAGATTATCATACATAGCAGCATATGTGTAGAGAACCTAGCATAACCCAAAAAAGTCAGACAGAGTGACTTATTTCCATTGGGGTTCTTTAAATACAAAGAAGGATGACAAAATTAATCGGCTATACTATATGGAATCCTTTATACGAGGAAAGATTGAAAACTGTGAGCCTACACTCTCTTGAAAGATATAGAATGAAGGAAGAGATGATAGAAGACTAAGTGAGAAATGAGGGTAAATATAACCAAGATTTATAGAGTAGCAAACATATCTAATCAAGAGAGAACTTGAAATAATGGATTTAAATAGGATAAAGTTATAGTTGTCGATGAGTGGAACAATCTGCCAAGTAGGGTAATTGAAACTAAGACTTTGAGTAGCTTTAAAAATAGATTAACCAAATAAATAAATGAGAAGTATTGGATTTGAGTAAGACCTGCCTAGCATGGGTTTTAGGGTTAATGAAGCTAATTTCTTGGGTAGTCATAAGAACAGGTTGTATTGTATAAATATATGGGTGAAAAAGAGTTGGATTTAAGATGGGCTTGCAAAGAATTGGCCAGAAGGCCGGCTGCCATGTTCCTTCATTCTTGTTCTTAAATTTATACAGGTATTCTATATTTACTTTTTTTCAATTGTTTTCACTCTACTATCAGATAGAAAAAGTACAGTGGACCCTCAGTTAACGAATACCCCGGAAATCGTACAATTATGTAAGTACAGTGGACCCCCGAGTTTCGTAAACCCCGGAAATCGTACATTTATGTAAGTATAATATTGTAAGTGCTTGTGGAAAAGTATTTTTGGGGGTCTGAAATAGACTAACCTACGTGACATTTTTCCTTAAAGGAGTAAATTCGTTCGGTAATGGCACTTGAGAAGACTTCAGGAGTGAAGTTTTTACGAAACTCGGGGGTCCACTGTATAATATTGTAAGTGCATGTGGAAGTGTATTTTTGGGGGTCTGAAATAGACTAACCTACGTGACATTATTTCTTAAGGAAGTAAATTCGTTCGGTAATGCCACTTGAGCAGGCTTCTGGGATGAAGTTTTTTCGTTAACCGAGGGTCCACTGTATTGCTGAAACAAAAGTACAAGTTTTCAAGATGAAATGAAATCATTTCCTACAAGTGGCAAGTTAGGCAGGTTGTGTGTGCAGGCTGCTGGCGGTTACTGGTTGAAATGGCATTCAACAAAGAAATCTGACCTAAAACTGTGGAGTGAGAAAATAACCATTAAAATTAGTCATAGTTAAAATGCGTTAGCTATTATTACAGACTCACAGTTAAAAACAATTTTTATTTTTTCAGGTTTTCGGTGTCTTCAATATGTTGACCTATGCCGTGGGCTCCTTCTATCTGTACCGTGATTGGAAGGACTCACATCCACAATCATCCTTCTCTGGCCCAGTTCTGAAGAGGAACCCATAAACATCTAGATGATTATTAGATGTCCTTAGCCTGACAGTGGCAGAATAACATAAAGGCAAGAACGGCAATTGCCTCAGAGGCCCCTGAAGCTCCTGGGTGTAAGGGGCTCCGTGGCTCTATTTTGTATACAAGAAATTGGCTTTAATGGAACATAAAAAATGAACCATTCATATTCTCAAACTAATTTTGGTGTACAGTATTTTTTTGTGCAACATTTTAAGCCATAATAGACATGAAAAGATTTTAATGTATAAATATATAAATATTTTGCATATATAAGTGCTGGCCCAGGGTTCCACCTGCTCATAGTCCACCACTGCTTAGCCATTGAAGAAGCTCCAGTTGATCACACAGGCGCCACTTGTTCTTACTGAGTACAATCTTACTCACAGGTCACAAAGCCACTCACACTGTACATATATCTAAGACATTAGCAATCCCACTGTAATTGGAATTAAATTTTCTGATAAAAAAAAACTATGTTAATAAGAAAGAAATTCATTGATATTCATAGGAATTATGGAAATTGCTTAAGAATGTTATTTTGATCTCCATATATGTTTATGAATGTCTTCACCTGAGAGCTTTATTTAGAGATGTTTTGTACCGAAGTGTTGTATTTGTTTAGGCGGAGACACCTAGTTGTCAAGCTCAGCAGGAGCTAAGGAAACTCTGGGAATAATTAAGTGCCTAATTACCCTCTTGTTATTTATTAGAATTTGGCTTTTGTGCAATGTATGGTGTGAGCTGAGGCAGGATTGTGCTGCTGTGCTCACACCAGCCCAAAGCTCATGCTATACAGCCAAGAGCTCACATTAGCCCAAAATTCCCGAATACTGAGTAGGAATTTTTGGAAAACCACATACTTCATTAGTATGTTGACAGAGGCTTCCATATATAGCGTATGAGGTGCTCTGGAGAGTAAAGCTAAACATTATCCTAATGTTGGTTATAAGAATTGCCATAAAAAAAAAGCAGTTTCCAAAATAGGATAAAAAATAAAACTTAATGGACTTTTCAATATAATATTTTGCATTATTTTTACATGAATTAATAATGTTTTTTTTTTATTTCAAAATTCAGATAAATATGAGATGTTGGTCATAGGATGAATTTGTTTACCTCTTCACCTCACTGGTTAATTATCCCTAGTCGACTCAAAAGATCTCTATAGGTTTTGTAACCTCCTTGAAGTTCAAAGAAGGTATTAGATCAGGTTTCTCGAGCAGTGGACTATGGCCCCCAGGCAGGCAACGAGGGGGGAGGTTAATGCCTCAGATGACTGTTCTGCCAAATCCCATAGAAACATTATAATTAAAGCAATATAATTTCTGAATAATACGTTGCCCCTCTCTTAATTTTGAAAATCAAATAAGTGAATAGGTCATCATGCACCCTGTCGAAAACACCTGTATATTATAGGTAAATATATTTGAACTTGCCAAAATTAAGCAATAACAGTAGCAGTTAGACAGGAACATCATATATTATGACTTTATTTAGGCTTTAATGTATATTTAACAAGATGAACTTTATATTGTAGTTTAATATATTTTCTCAAGACTACTCACAAATTAGCACAAAACATTATTATCTTCTGTTCAGTTACAAAGAAGACAATTATCTTTTGAAATAATATAAACAGTACATAAAATATACTTTTATAGATTTGTATAATATATAAAATTATGTATTTTGGCTCACTGACAATCAAAAATTATATTTTTGTATGAGGGTAGAAGATAATTTTGAATATTAAATATTGTGTATCTTAATTCATATTTTGAAATATAGTATATACAATTAATTTTTATATTATTTTACACAATAACACTATCAATAACATAGCTTTAGAATTATATAAACTGTTTATACGAGAATAGATTTTTCATGTAAATCTCTATGTCTATAAGATCTAATGATTTATATGACAAATTACAGTATATAAATACATACTGTGTGTATAAAATCTAATGACTTTTATGACTATACAGTATGAGTATAAATCTTTGTGTATAAAATAAAGTGATTTGTATAACTATCTGGCTAGGTGTGTGAAATCAGGTATTTCAGCTAGGTATGTCAAAGTATATGCTCTTTATCAGGTTATTTTGTAATATGCAATGTGGCATGTTAAAAAAATCTGCCCTGTATGCTTAGGTATGTTGTTTTATGATACTTGGACATCTCTAGGACCAGAAACCATCACTGCCATAGTCTGTGCAGCTCAATTTTTTGTGAATTTGTATAAAAAGAATTCCGTCTGGGGAATGATAGAAACTTTGGTAATAAATGATTCAGGCTTTTTTTTTTTTTTTTACAGATTTTTAAAAGCTAGAAATGATTTAAAGCCTCACTCCCTGTGTCATTAAACATTAGAATGCAGAACAAAAATAGAACATTCATGAATTCAGAAAGAACTCGCTCAAAACTTACAAAAAACTTCAAATATTTTATCCACAGTACCAAATTACCAACCATTCTGGAAAAATACCATGACTTTGCCTATTGTAAATAACTCATAACCAATTAAACATTTCTAAATTCAACAATACTATCATAAAATATTGTTTATTTTAAATAATTCAGAACACATATAATCTACATTGTGATGATTTTGAGATTGAATTCATATATGCATAAACTATTCAGTAACATTGTTTCCCATTCACACGTAGTTCATTACCACTGTAACTTGCTTAGCCATCAGAATGATTGGGTCCCAATTCCTGGATCCATTATGTGTGTTTGTAATCTTTTGACTACCACCCACAGGATGGGTATGGGGTGCATAATAAAGATATTAAACCGACTAACTGAATCAGCCAATTATCCTTTACAAAGATATTAATGACACTAAGTATTGCAATGGGATAACTTTTTTACTTTAAAGTACAAAGACCTTAAGAGCTTTATATTCCTACTTTGCTTCATATTTTGGTCATTGTTTTTTAAAAAAAGTGTCTTACTCCAGGTTCTTCTCATAATATGTATAACTAATGCGAGAAATTATGTGTATGAAGTTTACAGGCACAGTCCTGAATTATTGCACACACACAATTTGGGGAGGACACAACTAAAACAGACTTAATACTTATAGATATTAGTTGTACCTCAGAGATGGGTAGGATTTTAGGGACACTGGGTAGCAACAGTATCCCTCCTTGGATAACCACCCACTCATCCCACACTCACATAAGCTGGACCTTTAAATAGTTATGAATTATTAAATTTAAACCAGTAATACTGGTAAATTAGGTTTGTGGACTGTTATATGGATTATTAATGACCTGACTTTACTAATTAGTGGTTTGGTCCACAAACTATACACATTTATAGGAGAATGTATATAGAGAATGTGCATAAATTACAAATATAAATTTTATATTGCATAATAAGTGCATCATTATAAATACAACACTTACCCAAATATTACTTGGATCTCACATCCTAATGCTTCTCTAACAGACAGATATACTAGAGGTTGGCCAACAGAAATCTAATGTAGTGAACTGGGAAGCTTGCATATATATATTCCTCAATAAGTGCACAATTAAGCACACTGATAAGACCTTCTATATTATGTTTGGCAACAGAACAGATGATCCACAATTAAACATTAAGATCAACTCTACACCTATTGCTAGACATAACGAGGGCAAGTTCCTGGGCCTTCACCTTGACAGCAGCCTGAAATTCAGCACCCATATCCAACACATAACAAAGAAAGTGTCCAAAACTGTGGGGATCCTCTCAAAGATACGGTATTATGTACCACAATCAGCCCTACTCACACTATACTACTCACTCATCTATCCCTACCTCACATATGCCATTTGTGCATGGGGATCAACAGCAATTACCCACCTAAAGCCAATAATAACCCAACAAAAAGCCGCAGTAAGAATTATCACACAATCCAACGCTAGGCAGCACACCCCCCCACTCTTCAAAGACCTAAACCTACTCACTGTCCAGAACATCCATACTTACTACTCTGCTATCTACATTTATAGAACCATTAATTCCAACTTTAACCCTGAGCTAAAACACTTTCTTGACAGTTGTGACAGGACCCATAGACATAATACCAGACATAAACAGCTCTTTGACATTCCCCGTGTCCGACTAAATCTATACAAAAATTCAATGCGCATAAAAGGGCCTAAAATCTGGAACTCCCTGCCTGAAACCCCTGTGGTTTAGCGCTTCTATTTGATTATAATAATAATAATCCCTGCCTGAAAACTCTAGAACTGCAGACACAACCTCCATTTTCAAAAGCACCGTTAAAAAACATCTTATCTCACTTACGCACCCAACCGGTAGTTAACCATACGAAAACTACTTTATCTTGCACATATCCACAGCAAAATACACTTATTGATATCTGTGATTCTCTTTAATTTGCACATTACTAACCACAGCAAAATACACTTATTGATATCTGTGATTCCCTTAATTTGCACAGTTCTAACCAAAATTCTAATACAATTATTGCTCCATAATACTTAAGCTAGTCATAAGTTTGCCTAAGATACTCCAATATAGAAACTATATTATGCCAATATATCACCTTTATCATTAATATATAAACTAATTGCTAACTTTTTATACTAATTGTTAAATTCTCAATGTTTAAATTCCAGTACCTAAATTTTGTAAACTAACCTAACCTTACAATCTGTATATCCATTGTATAGCTATTGAGTAAGACCTATCATAAGACTGCCTGAAAAGCCTAGGCATACCTAGGCATATTATTGGCCATCTTGTAATATCAACTTTAATGTATAACTATAAGTACCCCCCACCTTGTATTACATGAAATAAAGAATTTGAATTTGAATTTGAATTGTAGCTGAGTCACTCTTGAATTTCACAATTATAGGAACCGACAATGTTTACTTATTTCATAGTCCTCCATTCATGCCAATACACTCATTAGGCGTGATTAACCAGATTTTTTCTCTATTGCACACATCAATTATTTTAGACTACGCTATATTTCGATGTAACCCTCCAACCTGTGTGCTGGTTCTCTTGTGGCTAGAAAATTTTCTAAAAGTCACACCAGCACTACATATTTTTTAATCAAACAATATTATATTATTCAATATTTACACTAATTTCAAGAAAATTTGAAAAAAAATTCCACAACTACCAGCAGCAGACTGTTTTATTCAGAAATGCTTTAATATCATTACAACTAGGAACTGGAAACAACTAGGAACTGGAAACAACTAGGAACTGGAAACAACTAGGAACTGAAGACAACTAGGAACTGGAAACAACTAGGAACTGGAAACAACTAGGAACTGGAAACAACTAGGAACTGGAAACAACTAGGAACTGGAAACAACTAGGAACTGGAAACAACTAGGAACTGGAAACAACTGGGAACTGAGAAACAACTGGGAACTTAAAATAACTAAGAACTTGAAACAACTAGGACTGATTCTAAACCACGATGAGCTTTATCATACCTCTTCTTGAAGCTATGAATGGATCCTGCCTCCACTACATATGCTGCAGCAGTTATTTGGTTGATGTGCGCCTCAGGAGATGTGCCTGGTGTTATACTCACCCCAAGATCTTTTTCCTTGAGTGAGGTTTGTAGTCTCTGGCTCCCTAGACTGTACTCTGTCTGTGGTCTTCTTTGCCCTTCCCAATCTTCATAACTTTGCACTTGGTGGGGTTGAACTCCAGGAGCCAATTGCTGGACCAGGCTTGCAGCCTGTTCAGACCCTATACAGGGTCTAAAGCCAGCAACAAACAACAAGGTACCTTACATTCGTGGACTGCTTACAGAGTCAAATGCTATGTTTGCGGCTTTCACAGAGACCCACATAAGAGATCACTTGGACAATGAAATATGGATCCCGGGCTACAACCTATACAGGTGTGACAGAGGGGAAAAGGCAAAAAGGGAGGTTGGCCTGTATATCACAGAGTCACTTATATGTTCAGAACTACTAAATGCCTCAAATGATGTAGTTGAGTATTAGCAATAAAGGTCGAGAATCAAAACCTGGTCATCGTGGTTGTCTACAAGCCCCTGGATGCAACGTCCCAACAATTCCAGGAACAGCTTCTGAAAATTGACCACGTCTGGAAAATCTTCCAGCTCCTGCCCCCAACATCTTGCTACTGGGGATTTCAACCTCAGGCACCTAAAATGGAGGAACATTGCAAACAATGTGGTAGCAGAGATAACACCAGGAGGCAGCTCAGATGAAAATTCACACATGCATGAACTTTTAAATCTCTGCACCAAGTTCACCTTAAACCAGCAAATAGTAGAGCCCACAAGATTAGAGAATACGCTGGACCTCATCTTCACCAACAATGATGATCTGATACGAAATGTCATCATATGGTGGTCTGGTGGCTAAAGCTCTCGCTTCACACGGCGAGG
>WNWK01035420.1:0-19780 GCA_009830355.1 Cherax destructor | reverse complement strand
TGCGGCCCTTTCTTTATCTTCCTTTTTGATGGACCCTCCTTAATCCTGACTCTCTTGGAGTTTTGACAGAAACTGACTTACTACACAAACTCTGAAGATTATACCTCTAGCAGTCCTCACTCTTCTACTCGATCTCTGCTATCCTATATCCCTGCACTGTCCTGCTGCACTCCATACCCTACTAATCATCCCTCCCCCTCTTACAACCCATTCTCCCTGCATCCTGCAATAACCTGCTGCGCTGTATAACCCCTGTGGTTTAGCGCTTCTATTTTATATAATAATAATTTGAGGAGTTTGTGACCGAAAGAAATGCCCAGGATACCAGAAGGAAGGAAGGAGGGAAGAAAGGAAGAAAGAAAGTAAGGAAGGAAGGAAGAGATAAAGGAAGGAAGGAAAGAAAGAAGAGAGGAAGGAAGGAAAGAAGAAGGAAGAAGGAAGGAATTAAGAAAGAGAGAAAGGAAGGAAGGAAGGATGAGAGGAAGGAAGGAAGAGATGAGAGGAAGGAAGGAACAAAGAAGTAAGAAAGGAAGGAAGAAATAAAGGAAGGAATGAAGGCAGGAAGGAAGGAAGGAATATGTAAGAAAGGAAGGAAGAAAGGAAGGTAGGTATGAAGGAAAGGAAAGGTGGGGGGGAAGAAGACATGAGTCCCCTTTTGTGTTGACAGGTTGACAGGCAGTGTGGGTGGTGAGTAATGGTATAATATGTCATTTTGACAGCTGCCTTACCCTGACTCAGAAAATTTATTTGTCCCACACACACGCCCGGATGGCATGGCTAACGCTCTTGCTCACGCATGGAGGGCCCGGGTTCAATTTCTGGCGGGGCGAAACATTTCGAAGTGTTTCCTACACACACACACATATATACAACAGGCCTAGTGTCTAATCGACATGCCTAGGACAAAATGGTAACTAACACACACAAAAGCTTGGAGCTTTGAAGTGTTAATTGCAGTTGATGGAAAGTGTCCAGTCATTATATATGTGTATATATATTATAGAACAATAGTAAAAAAAAAAAAATTGTTATTGTTGGTTGGTGTAAACAAGTTTTGTAAACAATATAATGATACTAATGTTTGTGCGATTATTGTGTTGCATACAACGAGTCTATATACTATATACATTGCACCTTACTTTGGTCTCACAGGTCACATAAGTTTAGAAAAATAAAATAGTGAAAAAACAAGAAACCTACGAAAGGAAGTGAACCAAAGTTTACCGGGTGAGCGGCATTCGCCGCTGTTGCCATACGCGGCACATTTTTCAACTTTACCGTTCTATATCTCGGTAAGTACTGATCGCAAATTTTTGGGGTGGATTTAACCCTTAAACGGTCCACACATATATTTACGTTCGCACGCCCAGTGCCCGAATATTTTAAAAAAAAATTATAGAAATAAAGAGCACATTTTTTAAGTGTTATAGGATAAAAAAAATTGGGTCAGTAGTTACTGAGATATGAGGTGGAGAAGTTGGCACTGGATGCTCACCTGACAGCAACAGGAGTCCTGCCGCTTGCAGAATCTTTGCCGATATAACTTTTTTTCACTTTTTTTATTATTTTATATAATTTTTATGTTCTCATAATCACAATTTATAGTAGTTCTTGTGATTTCATAGCCAATCGGTGTTCTGACACTAATATTAGGTACTGAAATTTTACTCAAATAATAATAATAATAATGATAGTGCATAAAATAATAATAATAATAATGATAGTGCAAAATAATAATAATAGTGTTTAAAAATAATAATAATAATAATAATAATAAAAAAAAATTTCCCCTTGAAGCATTGTAAGATTTTTTGCTCCTTATCTCATCTGATCTCCACTAATGATGACTGGTGACATTTAAATGGGGGGTGAGCTGTAGTCTTATCTCTTCTTATCAGCCCAATTTAAAGTGATGACATTTGATAGCTTCCCTGCCCCTTTTTTTTTCCCCAAAACCCCTGTCGTCTGTCTGTATCTGTCTGTCTTTTCTGTCTGCCTGTGTGTCGTCCCCCTTTCTGTCTGCTTGTCTCGGGAGTGGCTCAAAACCCAAACTGGTATTACGCGGATCACAAAGCCGTTAACACTTTGTCTTGTTTTTTTAGTTATCCTAGGTAATTTACCCCTTAAAATTGTTTTTACGTATGTGTTCCTGTGAGATAGAGACAGCCAATCAGGTACCCAGCTGAAGCCAGCTGTTTGGCCAACCAGCTTTTTGCCAGCCAGGCCCCCAGGCAGGCAGGCAGCCAGCTGGTCTCCCAAATCTGCTGACATCACTTTCCCTTCAAAGGGGAGTGTTAATTGACATGACATCAGTGAATCTATGGTTTTTGCCACACTGTTTGCTCTAGCGGGCCCCCAAATTTAACGGGTGCTCCCAAAAAGGTCTAAGTGGTCCCAGATTTTTAATATGGCGACACTTGAGTTTTAAAGACCCATTCTATGCTGACCAGGCATCTCAGGCCAATCGTCCAAATTTGGAGGCAGGAAAAATAAAACGTAAATATCTTTTGGGGGCAGTAGCAGTATTTCGTATATATACGTTTGGACCTTTTAAAAGGTTAAACAATCGGAAAAATAATCTTAACATTTTGATAAGAAAAAATAATTTTAAGCATTATTTTTAAAGCTCTGAAACTTTTAGTTTTCTTTTGTTATTCTGTGGTGTTTTTAAATATTTTCATTGAAAAAAAATAACCCCATGGCCCAAAAAAAGTAAGTGACCCAAAAAAGCCTAAAAGGGAAAGCAGTGAGAACAAAAAATAAAAAAAGAACTTGTTTGAAGTGGGAAAGTGGAACGTGTTTGAACCTGGCTACTCAATATGGTATGGCGAAATCCACCATATCATCCATATTGATAAATAAAGAGGCAATAAAAGGGACTGATGTGGCAAAAGGGGTGAAAATTCTTTCTGTGAAAAGGTCACATAATTTAAGGAATGGAAAAGCTTTTGTTAGTGTGGACTAAAAAAAAACAATTGGCCGGGGACAGTGTTTCTGAAACAATAATTTGTAAAAAAACAAAGTAGTTATATAGTGATCTTAAATAGAGACACCCCAGGAAACATTGTTGAAAGTGATGAATTTAAGGCAAGTAGGGGCTGGTTTAATAAAGGGTTTTAAAAAAAATTAAAATTTATAGTGTAGTAAGGCATGGGAGGTTGCCAGTGCTAACAGAGACGAGGCTGAAAATTTGTTAAGGAATTTAAAAACCCGTAGACGTAAGGGGTTTTAAAAATGGCCTCTTTGGAAAAAATTCAAAGAAGGGAAACCCACATCACAAACAAAAAACATTACCCGGACACATGCCCCTGAAAGACAGACTAAAAACTCTTATGTGGTAATGCTAATTGGGCTGCAAAATTACCATTGCTAATCCCCACCCAGCAACATTCCCAAATGTGTTTAAAAAAAAACAATGTGATAAAAAATAAACTCAGTGTAATGTGGAGGGTTTAAAAGTAAAAGCGGTCGGGGAGTTCTTCAGTGAGTGGATAAATGGGGGTTTGCCACAAGGGGTGAAACAACACCTTTTGGAAAAAAATTTTTCCATTAAGGGCCTTCTGGTTATGGCAATTCCCCCTTTTCCCCCAAAAGGAAAAAGTTTATGGATGGAAACAGCTTCAAAATAAAATTTTTGCCCCCAACACCCTCCTCTTATCCCCAACCCCTGGACCAGCAGGGAAATTTTAATTTAAAAACTTTACACAAAAAAACTGTTTAAAAAATCTTTAAAAAATTTGATGAGCCCCTTTTAAAAGGGGGTTTTGGGAAAAAACCCTTTTTAAAATCCTCCCGTGTTTAAGGTTAATGGGCAAAACCTGGAGGGTAGTGTCTTTCAGGACAATGAACTCTGCCTGGAAGAAATTTTGGCCAGATTTGTGTCAGGATTTTGGAAAGGGTTTTAAGCAGAGCCTGTAGTGAAGGGTATTGTTTCTCTGGGACAGTCTTTGGGGTTTTGGGAAAAGGACCCTGGGGTGTAAAATTTGGGGGAGGATGACAAAATTAGCTCACCACAGAAGAACTTCAAGACCTGCACAAGAGCAAGACATGGTTGAAGAAATTTCTTCTTCAGAGGGGGGAAGCAGTAAGGACAACATTTCCACTGCAAAAATTGGAACTTGTTACCATTGGGTCAGACACCCCCTGATAAAAAAAAGGGCACCCTTCATTACTTTGTGAATAGGAGCATCAACCTGTTCATTGACATTGTTGTTGACCACTTTAAAAAAATTTTTAAAAAGTTATCAAAAGTGGAAAATATTAAAGCAGCTTTTTAAAAAAAAAAAAAAACAAATGATAGTGCCCCCATAATGTTCAGGCACTACTGTACAGAGACAAAAAAGAGGAAAAGCACCAGACAGGCAGTTACCTGATGTTTTTAGGGAAAGGTGTCCCCTTTCCAAACTTTAAACACTCTCCACCTTCCTTTTAGGCCATCAGATTCCTCAGTAAAGGTAAAGTGCTTTTAAAATTTTTCTTTTATTTCATGTTTTTTTTTTATAGTTTTCACGGGATTTTATGCATCAAATTTTATTCCAGGTTAAATCAGCAATATTTTCATTAATGTTTATAATTGGAATTTTTTTGGTTTTAGAATGGATTAATCCAATTTATATTATTTCTTAGGGCAAAAAACTGATTCAGTATTCGACAACTCGCATTTGAACAGCCTCCTGGAACGGATTAAGTTCAAAATTCGAGATACCCTTTTGGGTTTTGATAAGAAAAACCCTCAGTAACTTTTGCAAAATTGGTAATACTGAGGATGTTGAGTTATAGTGTTTTACATTTGAAAACGGGGAAAATTTCAGCCGTAACCGTTCTAGGAGCTAGGCATGAAGTCAAGGGCCGAAACGGCAATTTTCCCATAAGAAATAATGTAAACACAGTTAATCCTTTCCCAGACACGCAAAATATTCACAAAAAATACTTTTTTTTAAAGATTAACTATTTTTTACATACACACAGCATATATAAATATAAAAAAGCGAGTCCTGGAAAAAGTACAATGCCTGCATTTAAAAAGGGGGGGTTTGGGATAGTGACAGCTGGGAGGGAAAACCAGCTGTCGATCACTCCTCTGCAAAGACAGTGATTATGTAGAGTGGGGTGAAAGTGTTGAATGATGATAAAAGTATTTTCTTTTGGGGATTTTCTTTTTTTTTTGGGTCCCCCTGCCTGGGTGGGAGACGGCCGACTTGTTAAAAAAAAAAATATATATAATTAAACATTTAAATAAACATTTAAAGTAACATTTATTTGCCTTTATTGAAGAGACTTGCTGGATCTGGAAGATAGGGGAGGAGGGGGGAAGGGAGCACTCATTTTTTGGGAAAGGGGGAACCCCCTCATAAAATTCAGGTAACAATCCCTCTCGGGGGTTATTCCCCTTTGTTTTTTAATGCCACTAAGACCAGCTTGGGGTCACTAGCCCTCTTCGCAAAAAATAACTTCAAGAGTGCTCTGTTTCTGGCGCTTTTTTAAGATGTCCCAAAAAGGGGTTTTTTTGTCGTGAACATGTTGCAGATATGGCTTGTTTCAGCTTCTCAGGGGGATATTTTCAGCAAATGCCTGCACCCCCTTCCACATTTCACAAATCTCCTTAATCCTGAAGAAGGCACCTCCTTCACTCCCTCTTCCTCCCCCTCCTGTGAACAAGTTCCCCAACTGTGGTCTGATGCTTTCCCGATGGTTTGCAGTTCGTCAGTGGTTAGCCTTTCCCGTGGTCGTCCACCAACCTTCCACATCCTGCCCTCACCTCCAACCCCCGGGACTTGCCCAAGCCACAATACCTTCCACAACAGGCAGAGGGGCGGAAGGGTCAGGGTCAGCCTCAAACCCTTCAAAATCCCTCTGTTGGACACAATCTGGCCACAATTGTCTCCCAAACAAAATTCAAATCCTGCAAGTCCTCCCCCCCAAATCACCTATAAGGGATGCAGTTGTAGATTTAGTGATTCTCTAAACTCTCTTAGGGTCAACTCAGTGTCCGGGGCACTTAAGCACTTTTTAAACACTGCTTTGGTGTACAGTTTTTTTGTTACAAATGACCCGCTGGCCCTTTTTGGTTTTTCCCAAACAGGCCTTTTTCCCAAAATTTAAAACCTTTTGGGGGTTAAAATTTTTTCAGTGTCTGCCTACCCTTAAATTCATTCAGTTTTCAGCCAAGTTTTTTGAATCTGCCTTACCATGCCTTATCCACTTTATTCCACTACCTTAATCTGTCAAACCACCCCTCTGCTGCAAAAATCCTCTCAGCACTTTTTCCCAGGCTTTTTTTGAACGATCTGCGTAAAACCCTTCCTTTTTCACTTTTGGGCCTAAAAAACTTCCCCTTATTTTTTATTTTTTTCCCAACATCAAAATTCTAAACCTCTTATTTTTTGATCTTTTTTTAAATTCCCCTTTTTCCAACATCACCGGAGTTCTTTTTTTTTTTCCAGGAAGAAAATGTAGATTTTTTTTTTTCCTACATCCTGGAAAGCCCCCCCCGACCCTTTTTCATATTTTTCACTATCCCCCTTTTCAGTTCTATTTTTCCTTTTTTTTCCAAAGTTTGACTAGGAATTTTTTTTAAAAATGGTGACATTTCACTTTTAATAAAAAAAAACTAAACAAATAAATTTTTCATGGCCCCTCCGTTTTGTCTTAATCGTTCCGGGGGTGCTAAAACTGAAACACAAAAATGAAACCCTTTTCCCCAAAAATAATAAATTAAAACCGTTTTGAATCCCGAATTTGGAAAAAAAAAATTTGGGGGTTAAGTGTTTACATGCACAAATGAATAAAAAGAATGGGAAAATTTCCTTTATTGAAAACTGATGTTTCTGGATGGAAGAGGGAGGGGGGAGGGGGGGAACCTTTTTTAAAGGAATCCTCCAAAGGGTAGGTACCAATCCCCTCGGGGTCCTTCCCGTCTTTAACCCCCCCCAAAACCAGCGGGGGCAACATTTGATAAAAATTTCCCCAACCTTTCGGATTTTTAAAATGTCCCTAAAAGGGGGAATTTTATTGAAAAGAAGCACGGATTGCAACATCTTTTGGGTGATGTTCCTTTACAAATGAATGCCCCTTTAAAATTCAAACCTTTAAATTTTGAAAAGGGGCCCATTCTCCCTTTCCCCCACTGGCAATTTTTGAGTTGTCATTTAGTTTTAGCTCGCTTTGCAGCTCTTCATGGGATCTTTTCCCCTTGGTCCCCCACCAACCCCTTTTCCCCATTTCCTCCATAACCCAAATAAATTCTAAACCCAAAAATTTCCCAAACCCATGGTTCCCTCACCCAAACCCCCTTAAACCTCCGGGACACAATCCCACAACTTTCTCCCCAAATTCAATTTCCGGGGAAATCCCCCCGGGTTTATCTATAAGGTTTTGCAAGGAAAATATCAAGGACCCTTTTTCCCGAATTTTTTTGGGTCAATTTAGTATCATTTTAAAAAGCACCTTAAACATTTTTTTGTACAGTTTTTTAAGTTTCAATGACCTGCTTCCATGGGGGGGAAGAGAGGGGTTTGGGGGAAACCACTTTAAAATTTTAAACCCTAGAAATTTGGTCTTAATCTTAGGATAAGGGGGCATTGTCCATTACCAGGGGGACTTAAGTGGAATTTATTTCCCCAAAAGATATTTTTTACACTGGGGAAAAAACTTGATTAAA
This sequence comes from Cherax destructor, assembly GCA_009830355.1. Lineage (NCBI taxonomy): Eukaryota > Metazoa > Arthropoda > Malacostraca > Decapoda > Parastacidae > Cherax > Cherax destructor. The sequence continues at coordinate 12,120 of WNWK01035420.1, read as the reverse complement.
AAATTCCCAAAAATTTTTCCAGTGAACCCCGCCTTTTCATTAATTTAAAAAAAAAAAATTTTCTCTTGTCAACAATTGTTCTGAACACTCTGGGTTTTTGTGAACCAGAAAGGGTTCCTTTTTAAAACCCCCCAGTTTCCCCCAAAAAAATTGAGTTAGCCTGTCTTTCATAGGGTTTGTCCCCATTGCCTTTTCCCCCCTTTGGGGTGGTCCTCCCTTTTGGATTTTCTTCCAAAAAAGGCCGTTTCGTAATAAAACTTGTTGGGGTTTGAAATTTTCAGCCCTACATATTCTTTAAAGTCGTGTCAAAATTTTTCAGCCCTTGTTTATCTGAACTGGCACCTCACCATGCCTTACAACACTGTGATGCCATTGCTTCTTAAATTTTTGAACCAGCTTTTGCTGGCCTTAAATTCATCATTATCACTGGTTTCAGGCATTTTCTTGACAAGATCGGTATGCAACTACCTTGCTTTTTCACGTATGATGGATTGCACAACACTATCACCCGCTAGCAGTTTTTGGTTTATCCACAGCAACAACAATTTCTCCATATTTTCTATTGTTTGTGATCTCTGTTTGTTATTGTATTCATCCTTTCGCAACATTAGCTTCATTGATTGCTTTTCTCTTATACACAATGGAACTGATGGTTGTTGGGGTTTTCTTGTATATCCTGGTGAGCTCGGCAATACATACACCACTATCATATTTTTCTATTATTTCTTTCTTCAGTTCTATGGTGTTCCTCACTTTCTTTACCAAAGAAGTGGCACTAGGAGCTTTCTTTGGACCCATGGTAGCTTATTTAGTAGTCACACACAATAATCAAGGCCAAAAACAATGAATTGTTAATAAATGTTTTGTATAAACTCCTGGGGTGATGTTCACTGAAGCGTAAACAATGCTAGACTCGTGACAATGCGTGGAGGTGCGTGGGTCGCAGCCTACGGCCTTTGTATGTGCGCGGCACTGGTGAACAGGTTCCGACCAAGCACGAAACGGAGGGAATCACGAAAACAGAGGTAAATTTTCCTGAAAAACTGCACGAAAATGGAAACACACGAAAACAGATATACACGAAAACGGAGGGACCACTGTATTGTGAAATGTTTGGATGAGCACGCAGGGTAATGTTCACTAATGGTAAACAACGCTAGACTGGCTCACATCGCCTGCACGGCGAGGGAGAGCAAGCGCGGCAGGTGGACAGGTCTGGTATGCTGGCCAAAACTGGGCAGCTGCCAAAGTCGGGACAAAATTCTGCCGAAAGCGACTGAAACTCAAGTGGTCGATACTTGGGGTAGCTGAAACTAGGGGTTTCACTGTATATTATTACCCCCAAACTGGATTTTTTTTATTTTTGGAAAAAAAATGTAAAGACTATTACAAATTCTGATAGTAAGTATGTACAGTATTTTATGGCATTGAAGAAGCTATTTAAAAAAAAAAAGTCTCATAAATTTATCCAGTGTCATGGAAGCCAAAATACTGTTTATCTTTTTTATAAAATTTAGCGAGTCAGGAATTGATACGGGGCACCTCAACACCAGAGCATTTTGTTCGCCTTAAAATACAGTACAGTGGACCCCGTATTACGCATTATTTCGTTCCAGAATGCTGTTCAAGTGCCGTTACCAAATGAATTTGTTCCCATAAGGAATAATGTAAATTAGATTAATCCATTTTAGACCCCGAAAAATATACTTACAAAAGCACTTACAAAAATACACTTACATAATTGTTCGAGTTTGGAGCAGTACGCAATCCGGGGGTCCACTGTTTGTTTATTTAAGTACATGTACACATAAGTACAATTATTACACACAGTAACATATGTATAAATTACCTCGAATAACCCCAAAAATCAAAGTGCCGTTGTAAAACCACGATTCCTGAACAATGAGTGTAAAAACTATGAAGAAAAAGTTACTAATAGAAAAACTTAAGAAAAATGAATTTTTTTCAACAAGTCGGCCGCTCCCACCAAGGCAGGGTGACCCAAAAAGAAAGAAAATACCCAAAAGAAAATACTTTCATCATCATTCAACACTTTCACCTCACTCATACATAATCACTGTCTTTGCAGAGGAACTCAAAATACGACAGTTTAGAAGTCTCTCCAAACTGCCAATATCCCAAACCCCTCCTTTAAAGTGCAGGCATTGTACTTCCCATTTCCAGGACTCAAGTCCAACTAAATCAATTAACTGGTTTCCCTGAATCCTTCACACAATATTACCCTGCTCACACTCCAACAGCTCGTCAGGTCCCAAAAAACATTCGTCTCCATTCACTCCTATCTAACACGCTCACACATGCTTGCTGGAAGTCCAAGCCCCTCGCCCACAAAACCTCCTTTACCCCCTCCCTCCAAACTTTTCAGGATGACCCCTACCCTGCCTTCCTTTCCCTACAGATTTATACGCTCTCCAAGTCATTCTACTTTGATCCATTCTCTCTAAATGACCAAACCACCTCAACAACTCCTCTTCAGCAGTCTGACAAATACTTTTAGTAACTCCACACCTCCTCCTAATTTCCACACTCTGAATTTTCTGCATAATATTTACACCACACATTTTTTCTGCATAATATTTGCACCACATTACCCTTAGACAGGACATCTCCACTGCCTCCAGTCGCCTCCTCGCTGCAGCATTTGCAACCCATGCTTCACACCCATATAAGAGTGTTGGTACCACTATACTTTCGTACATTCCCTTCTTTGCCTCAATGGATGCCGTTTTTTGTCTCCACAGATACCTCAATGCACCACTCGCCTTTTTTCCTTCATCAATTCTATGGTTAACTTCATCCTTCATAAACCCATCCACTGACAAGTCAACTCCCAAATATCTGAAAACATTTACTTCTTCCATAATCCCTCTCTCCAATGTGATATCCAATTTTTCTTTATTTAAATCGTTTGATACCCTCATCACCTTACTCTTATCTATGTTCACTTTCAACTTTCTTCCTTTACACACCCTCCCAAACTCGTCCACTAACCTTTGCAACTTTTCTTTAGAATCTCCCATAAGCACAGTATCATCAGCAAAAAGTAACTGTGTCAATTCCCATTTTGCATTTAATTCCCCATAATTTAATCCCACCCCTCTCCCCAACACCCTAGCATTTACTTCTTTTACAACCCCATCTATAAATATATTAAACATCCATGGTGACATTACACATCCCTGTCTAAGACCTACTTTTACCGGGAAGTAATCTCCCTCTCTCCTACACACCCTAACCTGAGCCTCACTATCCTCATAAAAACTCTTTACAGCCTTCAGTAACTTACTACCTATTCGATACACTTGCAGCATTTGTCACATTGCTCCCCTATCCACTCTATCATATGCCTTTTCTAAATCCATAAATGCAATGAAAACTTCCCTACCTTTATCTAAATACTGTTCACATATATGCTTCACTGTAAACACTTGATCTACACATTCCCTACCCACTCTAAAGCCTCCTTGCTCATCTGCAATCCTACTCTCTGTCTTACCTCTAATTCTTTCAGTAATAACCCTGCCAGTAAACTTATTCCCTATAATTCTTACAATCTCTTTTATCCTCCTTCCATTTATATATATGCTCTCTGCCAATCCCTAGGTACCTTCCTCTCTTTCATACATTTATTAAACAAAAATACCAACCATTCCAACACTGTATCCCCCTTCCCCTGCTTTTAACATTTCTGTCATGATCCCGTCAGTTCCAGCTGCTTTACCCTCTTTCATTCTACGTAATGCCTCACGCACCTCCCTCACACTTACATCCTGCTCTTCTTCACTTCTAAACGATGTTATACCTCCCTGGCCAGTGCATGAAATTACCGGCTCTCTTTTTTCATTGACATTTAAAAGTTCCTCAAAATATTCCCGCCATCTACCCAATACCTCCAGCTCCCCATCTACTAACTCCCCTACTCTGTTTTTAACTGACAAATCCATTTGTTCCCTAGGCTTTCTTAACTATTTTATCTTACTCCAAAATTTTTTCTTGTTTTCAGCAAAATTTCTTGACAGAGCCTCTCCCACTCTTTCATCTGCTCTCCTTTTGCACTCTCTCACCACTCTCTTCACCTTTCTTTTACTTTCCATATACTCTGCTCTTCTTACAACACTTCTGTTTTGTAAAAACTTCTCATAAGCTACATTTTTCTCTTTTATCACACCCTTTACTTCTTCATTCCACCACTCACTCCTCTTTCCTCCTGCTCCCACCCTTCTATAGCCACAATCTTCTGCCCCACATTCTAATACTGCATTTTTAAAACTATCCCAACTCTTCAATCCCCTCACTACTCATACTTGCACTAGCTCACCTTTCTGCCAATAGTTGCTTATATCTCACCCCAATTTCCTCCTTCCTAAGTTTATACACTTTTACCTCTCTTACTTGCTGTTGCCATTTTCTTTTTGTCCCATTTACCTTTTACTCTAACTGTAGCTACAACTAAATAATGATCCGATATATCCGTTGCCCCTCTATAAACATGTTCATCCTGAAACCTACCCATCCTTTTATCCACCAATACATAATCTAACAAACAACTTTCATTACGTGCTATATCATACCTTGTATACTTATTTATCCTCTTTTTCATAAAATATGTATTACTTATTACCAAACCTCTTTCTACACATAGCTCAATTAACGGTTCCCCATTTACATTTACCCCTGGCACCCCAGATTTACCTACTTTGTAAGTTTATTTAAGAACAGGTACACATAATTACAATTATCATACTAACATATGTGTATACGTACAGTAGAACGTCATTTAGCACGAGATTATGTTGGACGTTACGGGTATTGCACGATTTAAGATTTGCGACACATTATCATCTTACACGACGTAAAGATGATATTACACGGTTCGGCAGGAGGGGAAAAAATTTGAGTGCGCGGTCGCCCGCGGTGGGTTAAACCATTGAGTCAGTGGGGGTCCTACTAAGGGTGGATATGAGCCACATCAAGTGTTTAATGCTGACGAGACAAGTGTTTTCTGGAAGAAAATGCCAACACGAACTTATATCAGTCAGCAAGAGAAAAGTGCACCAGGCTTCAAGACAGCAAAGGATCGCTTCACCTTGCTCCTTTTCGGTAATGCATCAGGTGATTTCAAGTGTAAGCCCATGGTTATTTACTGCCTAAGTTTCCTCATGCTTTGAGGAAAAGGGAATTTGTTTTTCCTTCCTGCAAACTGTAAGTTTATTCAGATACACGGGGCCAGGAGCTGAGTCTCGACCCCTGCAACCACAATTAGGTGAGTACAGTTACATACATTATCATACATAGCAGCATATGTGTAGAGAACCTAGGATAACCCAAGTCAGTCAATGGAAATACTAAGTCACTCTGACTTTTTTGGGTTATCCTAGGTTCTCTACACATATGCTGCTATGTATGATAATCTTCGTAACTGTATCTGTGTATACCTGAATAAACTTACTTACAGTTTGTGGGAAGGAAAAACAAATAACCATTCTCACAATTAGTCTTGTTGTTGTGGTTCAGCAGACACCACCTGCCTTACCCAGCCACCACGGACCCCACTATCCCAGCATTCGTACGTATTTCATATGCGTCGAGAAGTCCTGGCTACAAGCCAGCTGTGTTTGTGAAGAATAAGAGAGAGTGAACTGTGTTTTGATCTTGAATTAACGAAGAAAACAAAGATATTAGACAAGACATAACCCTTGGCCGTAATGAAGTGTTACTTTGTACACATAAAAAGATGTAAACATAAGTTTGTGTGACTGACTGACTGACTGACTGAATGACTGAATGACTGACTGACTTGACTGACTGAATGACTTGACTGACTTACTAAATGACTTGACTGACTTACTGAATGACTTGACTGACTTACTGAATGACTTGACTGACTTACTGAATGACTTGACTGACTTACTAAATGACTTGACTGACTTACTAAATGACTTGACTGACTTACTAAATGACTTGACTGACTTACTGAATGACTTGACTGACTTACTAAATGACTTGACTGCCTTACTAAATGACTTGACTGACTTACTAAATGACTTGACTGACTTACTGAATGACTTGACTGACTTATTGAATGACTTGACTGACTTACTGAATGACTTGACTGACTTACTGAATGACTTGACTGACTTACTGAATGACTTGACTGACTTACTAAATGACTTGACTGACTTACTGAATGACTTGACTGACTTACTGAATGGCTTGACTGACTTACTGAATGGCTTGACTCTGACTGACTGACTTACTGACTGACTTGACTGACTTAAAGTTAGACACTCAGTTCAACCATCGACTTCAGTTCAAGAACTTCTACTATCCACCTCAGCCCAGTAGGGCCACAGCATAACTCTCCACTCTCTTCACAATCATCCACAAACACCAGCACCCACAATTTAAGGTAAATACAGTGGTACCTCGAGTTACGATATTTTTTCGTTCGAGAATGCTGTTCAAGTGCCATTACCAAACGAATTTATCCCCATAAGGAATAATGTAAAATAGACTAGTCCTTTTACACCCCCAAAAATATACTTACAAAAGCATTTAAAAAATAAACTTACATAAAGGGCGATTTTGGGGACCATCGTAACTCGAGGTACCACTGTACTTTTATTTCTATTACATTTGTAGTCTTAAGCAGTAAAAACAACATAATACATCACGATAATGAACTACAATTACATATTCACTTTTATTTTTGTAAGATCTGTTGGTCTAAAAAAAACTTGTTTGGCTTTTGGGGACTCCCAGGACGTAACCCTATTTTCCCATTAGTTCATTTAATTATTTAACACGAAATTATCTAACACGACTTTTTCAGGAACGTAACTATCGTGCTAAATGACGTTCTATGGTAACCCAGAAAGTCAACATTGTAGACAACTATGCATTATAATCTGTTTTAAAGATTTCTTGCATATTCCTATTTGTTCATCTTCAAATAATTTTTGTGATACACTCATCTCTTTTGACTGCTCACAGGTGTTATCACAGGTGTTTCACTGGCAGGTGTGATTGGTGCTGCTAGTTCACTAATCTTCACTCTCAGTGGATGACACAGGAGGAATGTCATGCTTTGACATTCCTGAGGTGAGTGCCAGTGTTGAAAGCACAGGATAGCTGTCAAGGTCAAGGTTGCATACACACACTTGTCAATCTGGAGTTTTTTTTTTTTTTTTTATAGCTAGAGTTCATCAAAGAAGTGGGAGATTTATCTGTAAAAACTTGCATTTGTGGTCACAGTGGTGGCCCATGCTAACCTACCTGGAGGGTGTTTCGGGGGGTCAGTCCATGACTAGGCCTCCCAATGGATCAGGGCCTGATCAGCCAGGCTGTCTACCGAAGAAACATCGGTATTTTTGTCACAGGAGGAACGTTTCTTCCTGCTAAGTCTATGCTTGGTTACCTTTGTCTTCAAGAGAAATTCAATCAAGGAGTTGTTATCCAAACTAACAGACTCAGGAGGCAGAGTAACAGATGTAACAGTAGTGGTAATAGAGATGGCAGTAGTGGTAACAGATATTTCAACAGGAGTAACATGTGGCAGTAGTGGTAACAGATGTGGCCACAGGAGGAACACATGCATTAGTGGTAAAATATGTAGCACAAGGAAGAACAGATGTGACAGGAATGGTAACAGATGTAGCAACAGGAAGAACAGATGTAGCACTAGTGGTAACAGATGTAGCAACAGGAAGAACAGATGTGGCAGTAGTAGTAGCAGATGTATACCTGGAGAGGGTTTCAGGGGTCAACGCCCCCGTGGCCCAGTCTGTGCCCAGGCCTCATGGTGGATCAGGGGCTGATCAACCAGGCTGTTACTTTTGGCTGCATGTAAACAGACATGCAAACCACAGCCCGGCTGATCAGGTACTGACTTTAGGTGCCTGTCCAAGCCTTCGTGAAGACAGCCAGGGGTCTATTGGTAATCCTCCTTATGTATGCTGGGAGGCTCCTGACACTTAGTGTGTTGTCTCTTATCGTGTAAGTGGCACCCCTGCTTTTCTTTGGGGGGATGTTGCATCTTCTGCCAAGTCTTTTGCTTTCATAGGGAGTGATTTTTGTGTGCAAATTTAGTACTAATCCCTCTAGGATTTTCCAAGTGTATATAATCATGTATCTCTCCCGCCTGCGTTCCAGGGAGTACAGGTCGAGGAACTTCAAATGTTCCCAATAATTTAGGTGTTTTATCTCACTTTTGTGTGCCATGAAGGTTCTCTCTATATTTTCTAGGTCACCTGCCTTGAAAGCCACTTTTAGTGTGCAGGAATATTCTAGCCTAGATAGAACAAGTGACCTGAAGAGTGTCATCATGGGCTTGACATCCTTAGTTTTGAAGGTTCTCATTATCCATCTTGTCTTTTTTCTAGCAGATGCAATTGATACAATGTTGTGATCTTTGAAAGTGAGGTCCTCTGACATTATTACTCCGAGGTCTTTTACATTAGTTTTTCGCTCTATTGTGTGGTTGGAATTTGTTTTATACTCTGATATAGTTTTAATTTCCTCACATTTTCCATATCAGAGTACGTAACTGAAATTTCTCATCATTGAACTTCATATTGTTTTTTGCGACCCATTTAAAGATTTGGTTGATGTCCGCCTGGAGTCTTGCAGTGTCTTCAATGGAGGACACTGTCATGCAAATTCAGGTGTCATCTGCAAAGGAAGACACGGTGCTGTGGCTTACATCCCTGTCTATGTGAGGTATGAGGATGAGGAACCGGATGGGAGCAAGTACTGTGCCTTGTGAAACAGAGCTTTTCACCGTAGCTGCCTCAGACTTTACTATGTTTACCTCTACTCTTTGTGTTTTATTTGTTAATAAATTATAGATCCATCTACCAACTTTATATGTTATTCCTTTATCACGAATTTTGTGCACTATTACACCATGGTCACACCTGTCAAAGGCTTTTGCAAAGTCTGTGTATACTACATCTGCGTTTTGTTTGTCTTCTATATCATCCAGGACTTTGTCATAATGGTCCAGTAGTTGGGACAGGCAGGGTCGACCTGCTCTAAACCCATGTTGCCCTGGGTTGTATAACTGATGGGTATCTAGATGAGTGGCGATCTTGCAACAGGAGGAACAGATGTGGCAGTAGTAGTAACAGATGTAGCAGTAGTAGTAACAGATGTAGCAGTAGTGGTAACAGATGTAGTAATAGAATGAACAGATGTAGCAGTAGTGGTAACAGATATTGCAGTAATGATAACAGATGTTGCAGTAGTGGTAACAGATGTATCAGTAGTTGTAACATATGTAGCAGCAAGTGGAACAGATGTAGCAGTAGTGGTAAGAGATGTAGCAACAGGTGGAACAGATGTAGCAACAGGAGGAACGAATGTAGCAGTAGTGGTAACATGTAAAAACAGGAGGAACGAATGTAACAGTAGTGGTAACAGATGTAGCAACAGGAGGAACGAATGTAGCAGTAGTGGTAACAGATGTAGCAACAGGTGGAACAGATGTACCAGTAGTGGTAACAGATGTAGCAACAGGTATAACACATAGGGTGACAGTACATGGCTCACCAGATGCCAGTCCTCCCCCCCTCCCTCTCTCTCACTCTCTCTCTCCCACCAGTTCTCCTCCTCCATCTCGCCTCTTCCATATTTCTTATATGTTCCCTCCTCTTCCTATCCTTTCCTCACTTCTGCCATTATCCCAGAATACAATCCAACATCCACGTAACTGGGATCAGGATAGCGACGTCAGGATACCTTGGGATTCTGTGGGTCACTTTCTAGCCTCTAGCAGCTGAATCAGATACCATACGTAAATAAATTTATTTAGGCACAGGTACACATGAGTGCAATTATCATACATAGTGTAAATTACCTAGGATAATCCAAAAAAAAGTCAGTGACTTATTTCCATTGGGGTCCTTGAATTATTTCCATTGTTCTTGATTTATTTCCGTTGAGGTCCTTGATTATTTTCCATTGGGATCCTTGACTTATTTCCATTGGGGCCCTTGACTTTTTTCCATTGGGATCCTTGACTCATTTCCATTGTTCTTGATTTCCAGTGGGGTCCTTAACATATTTCCATTGTTCTTGATTTCCATTGGAATCCTTATTTCCATTAAGGTCCTTGACTTATTCCCGTTGGGGCCCTTGACTTATTCCCGTTGAGGTCCTTGACTTATTCCCGTTGGGGTCATTGACTTATTTACATTCGTGTCCTTGACTTATTTCCACTGGGGCCCTCGTGTATTTTTCCAAACATTCATACAAAACTAATAATATTGTGAAAGCAAAAAAAAAATTAAAATAACATTTGTACTCGCCTAATTCACTTAGCTCAGTTGAGGATGTTGTTAGGGCTTTAAACTAGGATTAGTTAGAGGTATGGGATTAGGAATTGTAAATAATGAGGGTCAAAATATTGATTCAGGCTTTGATATCATAAATCTTAACAATAACAGTAATCGAGTAACACAGGGTAATGATAGTAACAAAAATTGTGTAAAACAAAAAGCTGAATATGAAAAAGGTTCACAAGAAGATACATATCAATGCATTTTATACTAACTGTCGAAGTGCCAGAAATCAAATTAACGAATTACGCTTGGTAGCATGTGCTGGGAACTTTGATCTTGGTCTGAGGAATTGGACCTTTTGGTCTTCTTCCTCAGACCGAACCTAATTACCCTCCAATCCCCCCTCCCTTTTCCCATTTTCCCCATCCTCCCTTTTTTCCCTTTCCTCCTCTTCCTCCTCATCCCTCCCTTATTTCCTTCCCATTTTTACCCTGGGAGCTTCCCTCCACAGGCATTCTAGTTCCTAGGTAGGGGGAAGGGTATTGTGGTCCATCACATTCCGTTGAGATCCTTGGAGGTGGTGTAGTTTGCCGTGGAATCTGGATCGCCTGGGGATGTCCCGATCCCTCTCCGGTCTCCCGGGGGTGGCCTTGGGTATCTTTTGGGCAACGGGTGTATCTCTGGAGGCCACCTTTCAGATTCCGGGGGTGGTGGCCGAAGGCGGTATGCTTTTGTGGCGGATATCCGGCCGCCCTCTCTTTTGTCCGCCGAGGTGGCTCCATAGATGTGAGGTTGCTATCCCGGATTGCTGGTTTACTGGCATGAAGGGTAGGGTATGGCACGGGTTCCATGAAGCATTTGCACTACTTGCGGTGTTGAGGTCCTCTTGGGAACGGAGGGGGATTTACACCCCTTTCATTCCTCCTAGGAGCTATTCCTCCACGTTCTCCCCTTTTTTTATTCTTTTATTTTTATTTTATTTTCTTTCTTTTTTTTCTTAAAAATAAAAAGAAAGAAGTAACCTAACCATGGCTGACCCAATCCATGAACCCAATACCCCCGGGCCCCTTCCTGATACCGCACCTAGTTCTGACCCTACCTCGTTAACGGACAAGTCTTCGGACAACTCTAATACCCCTGTACCTCTTGCTGGTGCCGGTTCGTCACCTGCTTCAGGTACCGGGGTTCTGACCGGAACTTTTGACATATCTGACCTTCGCTCTTCTCTGACCTTGATTCCGGCTTCTCCCTCGACGGTGCGGCAATTTTCGGATCACTCGCCCATCACCCATCGGACCACCCCCCGTCCCACATCCAAACGACCAAGACCCTAACATGACGATTCGACACTTCCTTCTCGTTCATCTCAGAAACGACCAGCACATCGCGCACTCCCCTTAAACACTTTGTTTCACACTACTCAATGGACAAAGTTTTTTACTCTAAGACCGACTACTCCAACTACCTATCTTTCTGATCATAGTATTGGTAAAGCTCTCCTATGCCATGTAGGTAAAGATATCTCATTTCATGCTCTCAAGAGCGGCACTCGCATCATCACGGTCCAGAATGCTGGCCAAGCTCGTGATCTTTCTCTTCTTACGACCATAGATACTATTCCTATCATACTATAACTCCCACTTTCAGTCTACATTGCAGGTCAACGTTTACAAGTTCGAAAAGTGACCCCTACACCGCAACAGTGTAGAAACTACCTGGAGTCTACCTGGAGAGAATTCCAGGGGTCAACGCCCCCGTGGCCCGGTCTGTGACCAGGCCTCCTGTTGGACCAGAGCCTGATCAACCAGGCTGTTACTGC
>WNWK01035419.1:0-19781 GCA_009830355.1 Cherax destructor | reverse complement strand
TCGCAGCCTGACCACCATGGTGAAGCCTGGAAACCTGGTCCAGCCAGAAGAGAACTTCCCGCAGCCTGACCACCATGGTGAAGCCTGGAAACCTGGTCCAGCCAGAAGAACTTCCTCGTAGCCTGACCACCATGGTGAAGCCTGGAAACCTGGTCCAGCCAGAAGAGAACTTCCCTCGCAGCCTGACCACCATGTGAAGCCTGAAACCTGGTCCAGCCAGAAGAGAACTTCCTCGCAGCCTGACCACCATGGTGAAGCCTGGAAACCTGGTCCAGCCAGAAGAGAACTTCCTCGCAGCCTGACCACCATGGTGAAGCCTGGAAACCTGGTCCAGCCAGAAGAGAACTTCCCTCGCAGCCTGACCACCATGGTGAAGCCTGGAAACCTGGTCCAGCCAGAAGAGAACTTCCCTCGCAGCCTGACCACCATGGTGAAGCCTGGAAACCTGGTCCAGCCAGAAGAGAACTTTCCTCGCAGCCTGACCACCATGGTGAAGCCTGGAAACCTGGTCCAGTTAGAAGAGAACTTCCCTCGCAGCCTGACCACCATGGTGAAGCCTGGAAACCTGGTCCAGCCAGAAGAGAACTTCCTCGCAGCCTGACTACCATGGTGAAGCCTAGAAACCTGGTCCAGCCAGAAGAGAACTTCCCTCGCAGCCTGACCACCATGGTGAAGCCTGGAAACCTGGTCCAGCCAGAAGAGAACTTCCCTCGCAGCCTGACCACCATGGTGAAGCCTGGAAACCTGGTCCAGCCAGAAGAGAACTTCCCTCGTAGCCTGACCACCATGGTGAAGCCTGGAAACCTGGTCCAGCCAGAAGAGAACTTCCTCGCAGCCTGACCACCATGGTGAAGCCTGGAAACCTGGTCCAGCCAGAAGAGAACTTCCTCGCAGCCTGACCACCATGGTGAAGCCTGGAAACCTGGTCCAGCCAGAAGAGAACTTCCTCGCAGCCTGACCACCATGGTGAAGCCTGGAAACCTGGTCCAGCCAGAAGAGAACTTCCCTCGCAGCCTGACCACCATGGTGAAGCCTGGAAACCTGGTCCAGCCAGAAGAGAACTTCCCTCGCAGCCTGACCACCATGTTGAAGCCTGGAAACCTGGTCCAGCCAGAAGAGAACTTCCTCGCAGCCTGACCACCATGGTGAAGCCTGGAAACCTGGTCCAGCCAGAAGAGAACTTCCTCGCAGCCTGACCACCATGGTGAAGCCTGGAAACCTGGTCCAGCCAGAAGAGAACTTCCCTCGCAGCCTGACCACCATGGTGAAGCCTGGAAACCTGGTCCAGCCAGAAGAGAACATCCCTCGCAGCCTGAAAACCTGCATACTCAAATATAGGCCTAACGAACACGGTGTACAGGGTCCTGAAAGATTCCTTATTGAGATGTTGGAATGCTGTTCTTAGGTTTGCTAGGCGCCCATATGCTGCAACAGTTATTTGGTTGATGTGCGCCTCAGGAGATGTGCCTGGTGTTATACTCACCTGACATCTTTTCCTTGAGTAAAGTTTGTAGTCTCAGGCTCCCTAGACTGTACTCCGTCGGCGGTCTTCTTTGCCCTACATCAATCACTTTGCAGTTGGTATAGTTGAACTCCAGGAGCCATTTGCTGGACCAGGCTTGCAGCCTGTCCAGATCCCTTTGTAGTTCTGCCTGGTCCTCGTCCGATTGAATTCTTCTCATCAACTTCACATCATCTACAAACAGGGACACTTCTGAATCTATTCCTTCCGTCACGTCGTTCACAAATACCAGAAACAGAACCGGTCCTATGACTGACCCCTGTGGACCCTGCTCGTCACAAGCGCCCACTCTGACACCTCGCCACGTGCAATGACTCGCTGCAGTCGTCCTGACAGGTATTCCCTGATCCAATGCAGTGCCTTCCCTGTTGTCGCTACCTGGTCCTCCAGCTTTTGCCCTAATCTATTGTGTGGAACTGTGCCAAACACCTTCTTACAGTCCAAGAAAACGCAATCTACCCACCCCTCTTTCTCTTGTCTTACTGCTGTCACCCTGTCATAGAACTCCAGTAGGTTTGTAACACAGGATTTCCCGTCCCAGAAACCGTGCTGGCTGTCGCTGATAAGCTCATTCTTTTCTAGGTGCTCCACCACTCGTCTCCTGATAATCTTCTCCATGACTTTGCATACTATACATATCAGTGACACTGGTCTGTAGTTTAATGCTTCGTGTCTGTCTCCTTTTTTTTTTAAAATTGGGACTACATTTGCTTTCTCTTATACCTCAGGTAGTCGCCCTGTTTCGATAGATGATGTGTTGAAGATTGTTGTTAGTCTTACACATAGCGCCTCTGCTACCTCTCTCAGGACCCATGGAGAGATGTTATCCGGCCCCATCGCCTTTGAGGAATCTAGCTCGCTTAGCAGCCTCTTCACTTCTTCCTCGGTTGTATGTATTGTGTCCATCACTTGATGATGTACCCCGCCTCTTGTCTTTCTGGAGGCTCTTCTGTCTCATCTATGAACACTTCTTTGAATCTCATGTTGAGCTCTTCACATTCTTCGCGGTCGTTTCTTGTGATCTCCCCTCCTTCCTTCCGCAGCCTGATACCCTGGTCCTTGACTGTTTTTTTCCTCCTGATGTGGCTGTACAACAGCTTGGGTTCAGATTTGGCTTTCGCTGCTATGTAATTTTCATACTGTAGTTGGGCCTCCCTTCTTACCTGTGCATATTCATTTCTGGCTCTGCGACTTATCTTCTTATTCTCCTGGGTCTTTTGCCTTCTATGCTTCTTTCATTCTCTAGCACACTTGCTTTTGGTCTCTCTGCACCTTTGGGTGAACAAGGGTTTTAAATATTCTATGGAGAGGGAGGCTAGACACGGGGGTGATACCAGAGTCACTAAAAACAACAGATATAGCACCGCTCCAAAAAGGCAGCAGTAAAGCACTTGTAGAGAATTACAGACTGATTGCACTAACGTTCCACATAAAAATCTTTGAAAGGGTTCTAAGATGCATGATCGCCACCCACCTGCAAACCCAACAACTGCACAGCCCATGGCAGCACGGGTTTAGAGCAGGTCGTTTCTACCTCTCACAACTACTGGACCACTATGACATGGTCTTTGATGCAGTGGAGGACAAACAAAATGCAGAAGTATTAAATACAGAATGCAAAAGCTTTCAACATATGCCATCATATGTGATAAAGAAATAACAGGAAAAGTGGGTAGATGGATCTAAATCTTCGTAATCAGTAGAACACAAAGAGTAGTCAGAGGTGGCTATAGTGAAAAGCTCTGTTCCACAAAGTGGAACAGTAATAGACAGAGATGTAAACCATATCACCGTGTCTTAGTTTGGTGATGATACCAGAATTTGCATAAGAGCGTTATTCACTGAGAATACTGCAAATCTTCAAACGGACATTAACAAAGACTTCAAATGGGCCTTTGGAAAAAAATATAAAGTTCAATGAAAATAAATTTCAACTACTCCGTCATGGAAAACTTAAGGAATTAAAAGCTGGATCGGAGAATAAAACAAATTCCAACCACACAATAGAGCGAATAACTAATGTGAAGGACTTTAGAGTAGAGTGATAATACCAGAAAATCTCACCGTCAACGATCACAACAATGTTTTTATCACATCTGCCAGGAAAATGATAGGATGTATAATACGAACAATCAAAACTAGGTGATAATACGAACAATCAAAACTAGGATGGATAATACGAACATTCAAAACTAGGGTGGATAATACGAACATTCAAAACTAGGGTGGATAATACGAACATTCAAAACTATGGTGGATAATACGAACATTCAAAACTAGGGTGGATAACACGGACATTCAAAACTAGGATGGATAATACGAAGATTCAAAACTAGGATGGATAATATGAACATTCAAAACTAGGGGATAAAGCCAATGATGATTCAAAAACTAGTTCTCTAACGAACATTCAAGACTAGGTGGTTTTAACCGAAATTCAAAACTTAGCGTGATAATACAAATATCAAAACAGGGAGGGAAATACTTTAACCGAACTTTCAAGCTAGGGAGAAAATACAAATTTCCCAAAACTAGAATTGGATACACAAAACATTCAAAACTAGGATGGATAATACGAAGATTCAAAACTAGGATGGATAATATGAACATTGAAAACTGGGGAAGCCAAGCCAATGATGATTCTTTTTAAATAACTTGTTCTCTCTAACGGCCCCATTCAAGGCAGGTGATTTGCAGACCTAGAGAATATACAGAGAACTTTCACTGCACGTACAAGTACAATAAAGTACCTCAGTTACAGGGAATGTTTGAAGTACCTTAACCTGTACTCCTTGGTAGTCAGGCGAGAAAAATACATAATACTCCTGGAAAATTCTAGAGGGACTAGTCCCAAATTGGCATACCGAAATCACTTTCTACGAAAGCAAGAGACTCGGCAGGCGGTGTAACATCCCTTCAATGAAGAGCAGAGGTGCCACGAGTACACTAAGAGATAATAATAAGTGTCAGGGGCCCAAGATTGTTCAAATATATTCCAGCATACATTAGGGGGATTACCAATAGACCCGCGGTTGTATTCAAGAGGGAGCTGGACAGGCATCTGAAGTCAGTACTTGACCAGCCGAACTGTGGTTCGTACGTTGGTTTGCGTGCGGCCGGTAGTAAAAGCCTGGTTGATCAGGTCCTGACCCTTCCACTTCAAGGCCTAGTCACTGACCTCGGGAACACCCTCTAGGTATACCACCACTTCACTCTCCAGATCCTTCCATTTCCTGACTATAAGACTGAAGAAATATTTCCTAACGTACTTGTGACTCATCTGAGTTGTCAACTTCCAGCTGTGACCTCGAGTTTTTGTTTCCCCTCTCTCAAGCAACCTGTGACTGTCCCTGTGACTGTCCCTGTGACTGTCCCTGTGACTGTCCCTGTGACTGTCCCTGTGACTATCCCTGTGTGTGTGTGTTTACTCACCTAGTTGTACTCTCACCTAGTTGTGATTGCAGGGGTCGAGTCATAGCTCCTGGCCCCGCCTCTTCACTGGCGTCTACTGGGTCACTCTCCCTGCGCCATGAGCTTTATCATACCTCTTCTTAAAGCTATGAATGGATCCTGCCTCCACTACATTGCTTCCCAAACTATTCCACTTCCCGACCACTCTGTGACTGAAGAAATACTTCCTAACATCTCTGTGATTCATCTGAATCTTCAACTTCCAACTGTGTCCCCTTGTTGCTGTGTCCCATCTCTGGAACATTCTGTCTCTGTCCACCTTGTCAATTCCTCTCAGTATTTTATATGTCGTTATCATGTCCCCCTATCTCTCCTGTCTTCCTGTGTGTGTGTGTGTGTGTGTTGTATGTGTGTGTGTGTGTGTGTGTGTGTGTGTGTGTGTGTGTGTGTGTGTGTGTGTATGTGTGAGTGTGTAGATTAAAAAATAGTTTCTTTCAGGTCATTTGTTCTCCCGTTTAAATCACAGAAACCAAAATAATGGTCTTAATGAAACTCAGGGAATTCATTCGACCGTCAAAGGACACAGTATTTTGTTTTGTCTATTTTTTTGTGTGAAAATCAATGTTTTCTAAGCTCTTAAAGGCTGTTAAATTGTGTGTGGTGTGAGTGTAAAATCTCCTGAAGATGTTTGCCAATTTTTTTAGGCTAAAAATAAAGGAAAGCAGCTCAGTGTTTTAAAGTTTATGTAGTCTCCTGTATTTTTATATTTTATTAACACATCGGCCGTTTCCCACCACTGTCTTGCCAGAGGCGCGCTCACACTACAGAAATAAGAGTGCAACATTAACACTCCTCCTTCAGTCTCCTATAATATTGGCTAATTTGCATCTACACAGCCAAAAATTATGGAATATTATAATTTTCACATGATGCATTGGAATGTTTGAATGTGCGTGGATGTAGTGCGGATGATAAGAAAGAGATGATTGCTAATGTTATGAATGAAAAGAAGTTGGATGTCTTGGCCCTAAGCGAAATAAAGCTGAAGGGGGTAGGCGAGTTTCAGTGGGGAGAAATAAATGGGATTAAGTCAGGAGTATCTGAGAGAGTTAGAGCTAAGGAAGGGGTAGCAATAATGTTGAAGGATCAGTTATGGAAGGAGAAGAGGGAATATAAATGTATAAATTCAAGGATTATGTGGATTAAAATAAGGGTCGGATGCGAAAAGTGGGTCATAATAAGTGTGTATGCACCTGGAGAAGAGAGGAGGAGAGAGAGATATTTTGGGAGATATTAAGTGAGTGTGTAGGAACTTTTGAACCAAGAGAGAGATTAATTATGGTAGGGGAACTAAATGCTAAAGAGGGAGAAGCATTTAGAGAGAGTGTGGTAGGTAAGTTTGGGGTGTCAGGTGTAAATGATAATGGGGAGCATTTGATTGAACTTTGTATAGAAAGGGGTTTGGTTATAGATAACAAATATTTTAAGAAAAGAGGATAAATAAGTATAAAAGATATGATGTAGGGCGTAATGACAGTAGTTTGTTGGACTACGTATTGGTAGATAAAAGACTGATGTACATGTTTATAGAGAGGTCACAGATATATCAGATCACTTTTTAGTTGTAGCTACAGGAAAGAGTAAAAGGTAGATGGGATACAAGGAGAACAGAAACAGCAAGTAAGAGAGAGGTGAAGATTTATAAACTAAAGGAGGAGGCAGTTAGGTAAGATATAAACAACTGTTGGAGGACAGATGGGCTAGTGAGAATATAGGCAATGGGGAAGTGTTAGAGTGTTCAGCATAAGTGTGTGGTTACAGGAAAGTGGGTGCGGGAGGGAGTGATGGTATAAAGAGAGTACTAAGAGAGAAAAAGTTAGTATATGAGAGGTTTTTACAAAGTAGAAGTGATGCAAGGAGGGAAGAGTATATGTAGAGAAAAATAGAGGTTAAGAGAGTGGTGAAGCAATGTAAAAAGAAAAAGTTTTGGAGTGAGATTAATAAGTTGAGAAAGCCTAGGGAAAGTATGGATTTGTTAGTTAAAAATATGAGAGGAGAGTTATTAAATGGAGAGTTAGAGGTATCAGGAAGATGGAAAGAATATTTTGAGGAATTGTTAAATGTTGATGAAGACAGGGAAGCTGTGATTTCGTGTATAGGGCAAGGAGGAATAACATCTTGTAGGAGTGTGGAAGAGCCAGTTGTGAGTGTGGGGGAAGTTCGTGAGGCAGTGGGTAGAATGAAAGGGGTAAGGACAGCTGGGATTGATGGGATAAAGATAGAAATGTTAAAAGCAGGCGGAGATATAGTTTTGGAGTGGTTGGTGCTATTATTTAATAAATGTATGGCAGAGGGTAAGGTACCTAGGGATTGGCAGAGAGCATGCATAGTTCCTTTGTATAAAGGCAAAGGGGACAAAAGAGAGTATAAAAAGTATAAGGGAATATGTCTGTTGAGTATACCTGGTAAAGTGTATGGTAGAGTTATTATTGAAAGAGTTAAGAGTAAGACGGAGAGCAGGATAGCAGATGAACAAGGAGGCTTTAGAAATGGCAGGGGGTGTGTAGCGTCTGGTTTCAGGGTATAACTTGGAATAAATTACAAGAAAGAAAAATGGTTAGTGATCGATAATCTGTGTCTAGGGTCATGGCAAGATCCAAGAAACTTTAATCTCTTTCATGTCCTGAAAAGCATCCTATCATAGAAGGGATCTTGAGTATAGTAAAGGTGTTTTGATAAGAGGAAATGAAGGTATCAACCTCTTCCTGGGAGACTGAAAACACTTCATTCCTTTTTTTCTTGGCCTCATTATTAATGGTTTTTACCTTTCCGTGGGTCGTATCACCTGATGGAGTGATATCTGACCGGTGACTCCCACGATAGGGTACTGCTGCAAGATATTTGTTGATGGAAATGTAGAAACTTGAGTAATATGACTCTTATCGGTCACACCTACTAGCCCTGTTCCATTACTAGCTGATGAACTACGTGTTGTTTAACTTGTAGTATTAATAAGTTTTGCCCAGTTAACTCTGGAGGTGCCATCATGGTGATGAGCACCAGATAAGATAAGAGGTGGTTTTCACGGAAGCGAGGCAGTTCATGTTGGATCAAATATTTCTTTCCACAATTCTCACGATTGCTTCCCTATTTGGAGCAAGAGACAGGCCTACTGGCCATGCGAGGCATATCCAATTCTCACACCGGCTTAAGCTAATGCCTTAAACTAGGCATTGTTATATGTGGCATTTTGCCAAGAAGGGGTGTTGGAAATGAATGATTGTCCAGAGCGATTGATATTAATTGTTGGCTGGACAAACACTGTAAGGATAATGACAACTGGGACCACTTCTACGGTAGAAATGACATGTATGCCAGGGATGGGGTTCACTTATCCAAGGGCAGGTGTGGGTTTTCTTGCTAGCTCAGTTGAGGGTGTTGTTAGGACTTTAAACTAGGATTAGTTAGAGGTATGGGTTTAGAAATAGAAAATAATGAGTACGGATATATTGACTTAGGCTTTGATATTATGAATTTTAATAATAACAGTCATGGAGTAACACAAGGTAATGATAATTACAGAAACTGTGTAAAAGCAAAGGTGAATAGGAAAAAGATGCAGAAGAAAAAAACATATAACTGTATTTTATGCTAACAGTCGAAGTGCAAGAAATAAGATTAATGAATTACGTTTGGTGGCGAGTGCTGGCAACTTTGATGTCATTGCAATAACTGAAACATGGTATAATATAAAGAGTCGGGATATGATTGCTGAGTGTCATATTCAAGGGTTTAAGTTGTTCCATGTAGATAGATATAATGGGAAAGGGGGTGGAGTTGCATTATATGTACGAGAAAATATAAATTGCTGCATAAAAACAGGCATAAAAAAAGATGGATCATTAACAGAATCTGTTTGGGTAGAGTTTCTAGAAGGTCAAGAAAAACTGATTGTAGGTGTAATATACCGACCTCCAGGCTTGGATCATGATAGAGGGAGACTTCTTTGGGACGAAATTGTTAGGGCTTCTAGGCACAATAACGTAGTGATAGTAGGGGATTTTAACTTTAGTCAAATTGACTGGACTTCTTTGACCAGTAATCTGGAGTCCAGTGACTTTATGGAAGTAGTTCAGGACTGTTTTCTGAAGCAGTGTGTGACGGAGCCTACCAGAGGTAATAATTTGCTCGACCTAGTCTTGTCAAATAAAGAAACTCTTGTAAATAATCTGGAGATCACTGAAGAGCTTGGAGCTAGTGATCACAAATCCATCACTTTTAGCATTAACTGGAAATACGAGAATAACGATAATACGGTAAAAGTCCCCGATTTTCGTTCTGCCGATTATAATGGACTTAAGGAACACCTGTCTAATCTCGATTGGGGTAATCTAGCTAATGATTTTATTAACGATGATCATATTTAAGATTACGAAGGGATCTGCGTTTATGATTTTTTTCTTAATAATGTACAACGTGCTCAGAGTATATATATTTCCCTAAGCGATATTAGGTCAAATAATAACGACCCCAAATGGAATTTATAGGCGCATCAAAAGAGGAGAAATTAGCCTTACTGACCAATATGTTCAGTTTAAAAGAGGATTAGAAAAACTAAACGTGACTATGAAATTAGAGTTGCTAATGAATCAAAGACTAATCCAAAAGGTTTTTTTCAGGTGTACAGGACGAAGGTGAAGGAAAAAGTAGGACCTCTGAAAATTGGGAATGGACAGCTGGTGGATAACGAACCGGAAATGTGTTCTCTATTTAATGATTATTTATTATCAGTCTTTACTCTAGAAGACGTTAATGAGATTCCAAAACCAAACAATTATTCAGTTCCTGAAGAATTCAAATTAATTAATATTACTGTCACGAGGGACATGGTTATCAAACAGATAGATAAACTGAAGCAAAATAAGTCCCCGGGACCCGACGAGTTGTTTTCCAGGGTACTTAAAGAATGCAAGATGGAACTTAGTCAGCCATTAACGAATGTGTTTAATACTTCCATCCTAACTGGTGTTGTGCCAGAGATGTTGAAGATAGCTAATGTAGTTCCTATATTCAAATCAGGGGATAAGTCAATTCCATCAAATTACCGTCCAATAAGCCTCACGTCTATAGTAGGCAAATTATTAGAATCAATTGTAGCTGATATTATTAGAAGTCACCTTGAAGAGCAAAATTTGATTAATGAATCTCAGCATGGGTCCACGAGAGGTCGTTCCTGCCTGACAAATTTACTGACGTTCTTCAATAAAACATTTGATGCAGTAGACAGTGATAAAGAATATGATGTTGTTTATTTGGATTTCAGTAAAGCCTTCGATAGAGTACCTCACAAGAGACTCTTAAGAAAAGTGGCAGCTCATGGTATAGGAGGTAAAGTTCTAGCATGGATAGAAGCATGGCTTACCAATAGAAAGCAGAGAGTTTCCATTAATGGGGTCAAATCTGAATGGGGATTAGTCATTAGTGGCGTTCCACAAGGATTAGTTTTAGGCCATCTGTTGTTCATAATTTACATAAATGACCTTGATGAAGGAATTACAAGTGACATGAGCAAATCTGCTATTGATACAAAAATAGGCCGTATGATTCATTCTGAGGAGGATACCAATGAACTCCAGGAGGATTTGGACAAATTAATGTCTTGGTCTGAAAAATAGCAGATGAAGTTCAATGTGGATAAGTGTAAGGTATTAATTAGTTCTTGGTAATAAAGTTTTAAACTAGTTATAAACTAGGTGAAGTTGAGCTTGATCATACAGAAAGTGAAAAAGACTTGGGAGTCATGGTAAACAGAAATCTAAAGCCAAGACAACAGTGCCTAAGTGTGCGCAATAAGGCTAACAGATTACTGGGATTTATTTCAAAGAAGTATAAGCAACAGAAGTCCAAAAGTTATTTTACAGCTCTATACATCACTAGTGAGACCTCATTTGGATTATGCCGCTCAGTTTTGGTCTCCTTACTACAGAATGGATATAGATTCATTGGAGAACATACAGAGAAGAATGACTGAAATTATTTACTGTATAAGGAATCTCCCGTATGAAGATAGACTTAGAACCTTGAATCTCCATTCTCTGGAGAAACGTAGAATGAGGGAAGATATCATCGAGGTGGACGCTGGGGATAAACAAATGTGATATTAATAAAGTACCGAGGGTGTCGAACCAAAAATAATGGATTAAGTTAAATAAATTTAGATTTATAAAGGACATAGGTAAGTACTAGTTTTCGAACAGAGTGGTGGATGCGTGGAATGGTCTTCCGAGTAGGGTGATCGAGGCTAGGACCTTGGGTAGCTTTAAAAAGAGATAGGACAAATATATGAGTGGGAGGGGCTGGGTTTGATTGGTGTCGTGGGTACGCGAGTAAATTCTTGGATAGTTTTGGGAAGGGGTGGATTTGATAAAGACCTGCCTTGTATGGGCCAGAAGGCCTTCTGCGGTGTTCCTCCATTCTTATGTTCTTATTCAGGTCAGTCACATTCACTTAAGGGAGCAGCACGGAATCTGACCTAGTAGCACAAGCTAGTCAGGTCCAACTCACACCCACCCACACGCACTCATGTATTTATTCAACCTATTTTTAAAACTACGCAACGTCTCAGCTTCTATGACGGTACTCGGGAGTTTGTTCCACTCATCCACAACTCTATTACCAAACCAGTGCTTTCCTATATCCTTCCTGAATCTGAATTTTTCCAACTTAAAACCATTGCTGCGAGTCCTGTCTATGCTAGATATTTTTAGCACGCTATTTACATCCCCTTTATTAATTCCTGTTTTCCATTATTACACCTCAATTTATATCCCCCCTAATTCTACGCCTTTCTAGAGAGTGCAGATTCAAGGCCCTCAGTCTATCCTCATAGGAAAATTTTCTAATACATGGGATCAACTTTGTGATCCTCCTTTGTACGTTTTCCAGAGCATTTATATCCATTCGGTAATACGGTGACCAAAACTGTGCAGCATAATCTAGATGAGGCCTAACCAAAGATATATAGAGTTGAATAACAACCTGAGGACTTCTATTATTTATACTTCTTGATATGAAGCTAATGATTTTGTTAGCTTTATTGTGAACACTTATGCACTGTTGTCTTGGTTTCAAATTACTGCTAACCAGAACTCCTAAATCCTTTTCGCAATCTGTAATATTAAGATCTACATGATTTAGTTTATATGTGGCATGGTTGAAATTAAGACACATGTGCAACATCTTTATAGTAGACATTTCGCCATCCAGTGGCTTTATCAATACAAAATTTTAGGACATAATATGATAATATTCTAGGACATAATATGATATTATTATGTCCTAGAATTTTGTATTGATAAAGCCACTGGATGGCGAAACGTCTACAATAAAGATACCCAGATGTTGCACATGTGTCTTAATTTCATCTTGTTGGTATTGTATACCATTCTTGTACTACATGTGGCATGGTTATTGTCCTGTCCAACATTTAGAAATTTGCATTTGTCTATATTAAACTGCATCTGCCACTTCTCCGACCACTGCATCAGTCTATTCAAATCGTCTTGGAGTGCTCTAATGTCCTCATTAGAATGAACTGGACGGCCTAGTTTGGTGTCATCAGCAAATTTGCTTATGTCGCAATTTATTCCCTCATCTATGTCGTTTATGTAAATTGTGAACAACAAGTTGCCCAACACTGACCCCTGTGGAACACCGCTTGTGACGTGCCCCCAATCTGATTTCTCCCAATTTATGCAAACTCTCTTCTGCCTATTTGTCAACCATGCCTCTACCCAGGAAAAAAATTCTCCTCCTATTCCGTGTGCCTTAAGTTTCCTCAGTAGCCTCTGATGTGGAACTTTATCGAAAGCCTTACTTAAATCCATATACACAATATCATATTTAATACCATGATCTACCTCCTCAAACACCTTAGTGAAGAAAGAAAAATTCGTAAGACAGGAAAGCTCCATTAGTAAAACCGTGTTGAGATTCATTAATCAATTTATGCCTTTCAAGATGGCTACGAATTACTTCGGCAATTATTGATTCCATAAATTTTCCACTTGAGTATTTTTTCTTGTTCAATAATTCTTTCTTAACTTAAATCTACTTATAAACACTAACAAAACCATTAATAAATAGTATGACAAATATTTTTAAAATATCTCATAATAAATCCCACAATCTTGAACTTTTCTGGCAAAAGTTTAATTAAACTTGACAGAATATGTACACCGAGAGATGTATATCCCTCAATGTATATATACTTAAAGTTCAATATAATCTCTGCTTTAGGTATTAAATTAGTTTTGTCAGGTGCAGCTGCAGTGACTCGTGTAGGTGACCGGCAGTGACTCGTGTAAGTGACCGGCAGTGACTCGTGTAGGTGACCGGCAGTGACTCGTGTAGGTGACCGGCAGTGACTCGTGTAGGTGACCGGCAGTGACTCGTGTAGGTGACCGGCAGTGACTCGTGTAGGTGACCGGCAGTGATTCGTGTAGGTGACCGGCAGTGAACCCCCATCAACCACCAACTCTCCTAAACTTAATAAAGTTATATACACGGAGAGATGTTTGTGTGTCAGTGTACACGACGCTAAGCTCTTCTTAAAGGCGCCGTTACACAGTCAGTCATAATATGACAAAGCAACACAGCTGTGTAAGACAATGAGAGATTTAGCATATGTAAAGTGGTGTTCAGCTTTACCATAGTGCCCCTTCTGTCACGTGACTTGACACGTCATATATGAAAAATGACACTTATGCACATTTCAGGACATACATTAAAGAAAATGTTTCTCCCTGAGTGACTTCTTCAGTCCTAATACAGAGATAACTAAGAAAACGAGTATATATAGTGGCAGGAGTCAGGTGGAGTGTCCCGTGGGTAGAGTAGTAGTGATAGTAGTAGTAATAGTAGTAGTAGTAGTGAGACGGATGGCTACAGAGGGACCTGTTGTTATCATGTTACAGCATTTTCCAGAATGGGTAATATCCTGTTGATTAGCAATTTTGAGATAGTGTAATTACCAGACTTTTGCTTTATAGTGTTACTGAGAGCAATAAGGGCAGCTTCCATGCATCTTCTCCGTCTTAAATCGTCTTCTTTAATCACTAGTTTAGCCTCACTGAATTTCATGAGGTGTCCAACATGGTCCCTATGTTGAAAACAGACATTTTTACGGTCCTCATTTCTGCAAGCATTTTTGTATTCGGTGATCCTAATCTCCAGAGATCTGGCTGTTTCCCCCACATATACTTTGTCGCACCCCCCACATGGTATAGTGTAAATTCCTGCACTTGTGCCAGAATCATGCTTGCGTTTGTGTATCAGGATCCTAATAGTAGTTGATGAGCTGGTAGATATTTGGCCAGTTTTCTGTCAAACATCTTTGAAACGTTAGTAGGAACGTTGCTGACCGTTAAAACGATGTATCTTGGAAGCCTTTCTTCAGGGTTTAGGACACCACCAGGTGATCCAGATTCCACGGCAAACTACACCACCGCCAAGGACCTCAACGAAATGGGATGGACTCGGTAACCTTTTCCCTACCTAGGATCTAGAGTGCCTGTGGGAAGAATCCCAAAGGCTAAACATAGGAAGGGAATAAGGGAGGGATGGGGAGAGGAGGAGAAAGAGAAAAATGGAGGATGGGGAAGATGGGATAGGATGAGGATTGGGGGCTAATTAGGTTCGGTCTGAGGAAGGAGATAAAAACGTCTAATTCTAAAGCCAAGAGCCTTTCACGCGCCAAGGAGATCACATTGAAGAGGAGCAAATCCAAACTAGTGAAAAGAAGTGACTTTTATGTCTCTAACTTCAGGTGTTTGTCTACAACAAGCACAGCTTGTAAGCAGACACAAGCACAGCTTTGTAAGCAGACACAAGCACAGCTTGTAGAGACACAAGCACAGCTGTACAGACACAAGCACAGCTTTGTAAGCAGACACAAGCACAGCTTGTAAGCAGACACAAGCACAGCTTTGTAAGCAGACACAGCACAGCTGTAAGAGACACAAGCACAGCTAGCAGACAGCACACTGAGCAGACACAGCCTTTGTAAGCAGACACAAGCACAGCTTGTAAGCAGACACGCACCTAAGACAAGCACAGCTTTGAAGCAGACAGACTTTAAACAAGCACAGCTTTGTAAGCAGACACAAGCACAGCTTTGTAAGCACACAGCACAGCTTTGTAAGCAGACACAAGCACAGCTTTGTAAGCAGACACAAGCACAGCTTTGTAAGCAGACACAAGCACAGCTTGTAAGCAGACACAAGCACAGCTTTGTAAGCAGACAAACAGCTTGTAACAGACACAACACAGCTTTGTAAGCAGACACAAGCACAGCTTGTAAGCAGACACAAGCACAGTTTTGTAAGCAGAACAACACAGCTTGTAAGCAGACACAAGCACAGCTTGTCAGAAAGCACAGCTTGTAAGCAGACACAAGCACAGCTTTGTAAGCAGACACAAGCACAGCTTTGTAAGCAGACACAAGCACAGCTTTGTAAGCAGACACAAGCACAGCTTTGTAAGCAGACACAAGCACAGCTGTGTAGCAGACACAAGCACAGCTGTAAGCAGACACAAGCACAGCTTTGTAAGCGACACAGCACAGCTTGTAAGCAGACACAAGCACAGCTTTAAGCAGACACAAGCACAGCTTTGTAAGCAGACACAAGCACAGCTTGTAGCGACACAAGCACAGCTTTGTAAGCAGACACACAGCTTTGTAAGCAGACACAAGCACAGCTTTGTAAGCAGACACAAGCACAGCTTTGTAAGCAGACCCACAGCTTTGTAAGCATGTAAGACACAGCACAGCTTGTAAGCAGAACAAGCACAGCTTTGTAAGCAGACACAACACAGCTTGTAAGCAGACACAAGCCAGTTTGTAAGCAGACACAAGCACAGTTGTGCAGACACAAGCACAGCTTTGCAAGCAGACACAAGCACAGCTGCAACATGGCAGACACAAGCACACTAAGCAGACCACAAGTTTGTAAGCAGACCACACAGCTGACAGCCCGTGTAAGCAGACCAACACAGCGAAGCAGACAAAGCAGTTTGTAAGCAGACACAAGCAGTGTAACAGACCAAGCACAGCTTTGTAAGCAGACACAAGCACAGCTTTGTAAGCAGACACAAGCACAGCTTTGTAAGCAGACACAAGCACAGCTGTGTAAGCAGACACAACACAGCTGTATAAGCAGACACAAGCACAGCTTTGTAAGCAGACACAAGCACAGCTGTGTAAGCAGACACAAGCACAGCTCTGTTAGCAGACACAAGCACAACTTTGTAAGCAGACACAAGCACAGCTTTGTAAGCAGACACAAGCACAGCTTTGTAAACAGACACAAGCACAGCTGTGTAAGCAGACACAAACACAGCTTTGTAAGCAGACACAAGCACAGCTGTGTAAGCAGACACAAGCACAGCTTTGTAAGCAGACACAAGCACAGCTTTGTAAGCAGACACAAGCACATCTTTGTAAGCAGACACAAGCACAGCTTTGTAAGCAGACACAAGCACAGCTTTGTAAGCAGACAAAAGCACATTTTTGTAAGCAGACACAAGCACAGCTTTGTAAGCAGACACAAGCACAGCTTTGTAAGCAGACACAAGCACATCTTTGTAAGCAGACACAAGCACAGCTTTGTAAGCAGACACAAGCACATCTTTGTAAGCAGACACAAGCACATCTTTGTAAGCAGACACAATCAGCTCACACATATATGACTTTGTGTTTTGATTTTGCGTTTGAGTTTAGTTTTTGTAATTAAGAGCAATAATATACCTTTGATATACCTTTGAAGAGTTTCGAGAGTTTATCTACTCTCTGAGCCCGGCCATGGGCCAGTCTCGTCTGGTGCTTGCCTGGTCAACCAGGCTGTTGCTGCTGGAGGCCCCGCCACACATATCAACTGAGAAAACAAATAATATCAATATATTCATATTAATCTGAAATGTATGAATATATTTCATATATTAAATATAAAATATATTCAGTAAATATTATTCTTGATATATGTATTAATTTTATTTCATAATTATTTATAATAATACTTGTATTACCCTGATAGGATAAACTTTATTTGCTTTTCCTATTGTATTATTTATATTCCGCATAAGTTTTATAAGTGTTAATTAACATTTCGTAATTGTTGGGCTTCATAATAAGTGTTAAAGTTCACAATAGTTATTGCACTTACAACTCTCTCCTGTTATAAATTAGACACATATGCAACATTTTGGGTATCTTTATTGAGGAAACGTTTCGCCACACAGTGCTTCATCAGTCCAATACAGTAGAAAGGTATAAGGAGAGGAGGAGTTTGAGGTATCAGTCCTCGGCCTGGAGTCGATGTGTTCAGTCCATCAATCTTGTTAGAAGTGCAGCACAAGGCCGTAGAGGTGGCTTATATACTGTAATCAGGTGAGGTGAAGCAGGAGGAGGCGGGTCATAGTGGTACCATCCACTAGTCGAAGTAGGTCTTCGTCCAAGGTTGGACAAGTGTTGCATATGTGTCTAATTTATAACTTGTCGGTTCTCTGAACCATTCATCTACATCCTGTCTGACACAGCAACATCTTGGGATCTTGATACAAACAGATTCTTCAACACTTGTCCAACCTTTGGACGAATACCTACTTCGACTAGTGGATGGTACCACTATGACCCCGCCTCCTGCTTTCACCTCACCTGATTACATCATATAAGCTACCTCTACGGCCTTGTGCTGCACTTCAACAAGATTGATGGACTGAACACATCGACTCCAGGCGAGGACTGATAACCTCAAACTCCTCCTCTCCTTACACCTTTCTACTTTGTATTGGACTGATGAAGCCACTGTGTGGCGAAACGTTTCCTCAATAAAGATACCCAAGTGTTGCATATGTGTCTAATTTATAACTTGTCGGTTCTCTGAACCATTCATCTACAACTCTCTCCTGGAGCTGACTCAACTCTTTAAGTGCTCTATTTGCAGATTTATATTTTCTACACTCATTTTTTTTTCATTGTTTTTTTTGCAATGTTGTATTATAAATCAATATAAAAGGTCACAGATTTTCCATCTAAACTACTTTATACATTAGATGATATTCATTAATGGAAGTTCATCTGAGACATTAACAAAGAGACGTGTAGGCCAGGCTGAAAGAGGCTCTGATAAAATTATTTTCATCACTAAATCAGGTCTCCCGGATTGGTAATTTTTTTGGAAAGTTTTTTGTTTTATGTTGGTAATGGCCAATGATTTTTCTCTCATTAAAGTCTTCTCATTATGAAGGACTTTTAAATACTGTAACAAGTATTTATTGAAAGGGTACAAAATTATGAAAATAAATCTGTTGAAGATATTGTAACCATAGTGACTCTAACCCAGTTGGGAAGCTGTTCTTAATACTAAAGTATCTAGTGAACGTATAACGTATAATAACTTTCACTGTCGGAAGAATACCTCTGAGATTACCATAACTACTGAACTATAGTGACTTGAGCTTTGCTTGGAGGAAACATGAAGACTGTTGTAGCTACTGACGCATTGTACAAAAGTTACGTCTGCATAATAGGTTGTAGCATTTCACTGCATTTTTTCGCTCGTAAACAGATAAGAATAACTAAAATAATTAGAGTCTCATATTTCTATACAAGTCTGACTTTGGCACCAGCCTGTGATAGTGAAACAGATCAAAGCCGTACACAGTGTTAGACACAACTATAAAAGAAATACTTTATGTAAAGGTATATTAGAGCAAGAAATCATTTAAAAAAAACAGCAGTACAATAGTAACAATAGGACGAGCCAGTCAGGGTGCAGGAATGGCTACCGAAATGTTTTTGGTAGGCAGGTTGAGATTACCATCCTTGTCAAATTTATTAAGTGAGAGTTACTCGTTTTTGGTGTGCATTGTGGATAGGTTTGTTTGGAAAAATATTATAAATTTGAGATAAGTACAGATAAGATAAATGAATTCTGGTAGATGTTAAGTGAATGTATTGGGAATGTAGAGTGATGCAATTATTATAATAAAAAAGAAGCGCTAAACCACAGGGGTCATAGAGAGTGATGCAAGATAATTGCTAGGAGTGAGTTGAATGTCAGTGTGGGAGACACTGCTGAGTAGGGCGCAGTGGAAAAGCTTGAAGTGTTTGATGTATATAGCAGAGTAGAACCTTCAGTTTACATCATGGATACAGCCAGCATATCAACATACAAGAACAGTAAAGACAAAATCGGAACAGCAAAACGCAAGAACAGTACAATGGAAAAGAACATTTAAGAAAAGTCGAGTATAAAAGTAACCTTTACCACAGTTTGTCACCATCACCAGATCATTTACAACCACTACACTGACTTACACAAAGTACACTACACTGACTTACAGAAAGTACACTGACATAAAAGACAAGTACAGTAACGTGTAAGAATAGCACAGTAATATATATTAGTACAGAAACACATTAAACAGTATAGAGACACATAAAATAGTATATTAACATAAACAATATTATAGTAACACATAAAGCAGTATATTAACACATAAAAGAGTATACTGACTCGTAAAACATCATAGTGACACATGAAAGATAACAGTAACACATAAAACAGTAAACTGAGTCATAAAACAGCGTAGTGGCATATTAAACAGCATAATAATACGTAAAACACATTTTTTTTTTTTTTTTTTTTTTCAACAAGTCGGCCGTCTCCCACCGAGGCAGGGTGACCCAAAAAGAAAGAAAATCCCCAAAAAGAAAATACTTTCATCATCATTCAACACTTCACCACACTCATACATAATCACTGTCTTTGCAGAGGAACTCAGATAC
>WNWK01035418.1:0-19782 GCA_009830355.1 Cherax destructor | reverse complement strand
AAGACAATATCTTTATGATTGCTAAAGATGCGCGTAACCAAAGGTGGATACGAAGAACTAGGGGTTGAGGTGCATCAATTTTACGGATGGCCTGTAAAGCACTAAGGGAGTCTGAAACGACCACAAATGGTGATACAGGCATAGATGCAATACGGATAAGTGCCACAAGAATGGCATACAATTCAGCCGTAAATATGCTAGCCGAGGGTAATAGATGCCCTCGAACGACGCTGTCCGGAAACACTGCTGCGAATCCGACGCCGTCAGATGACTTTGAACCATCGGTGTATACTGCGTGGCATGGGAATGAGAACGGAAATGGTCTAGAAAGAAAGAGCGAGAAGCCGCCGTAGGTAGTTGGGCTTTCGCGCAAGGTAGAGGAATAGAACAGACACGGACAGCAGGAACTTCCCAAGGGGGTAGAGGAAAGGGTGAAGCCACATGAACATATAAAGGCGGAAGCTGAAGGGAAGACAAGAGTGAATGCAGACGAAGAGAAAAGGGACGAAGTAAACAGGGGCGACGAACAAATAACGAGCGTCTACTAACATCTGTGACAATCCTATACATGGAAGGATTGCGGAGGTCATGAGAGCGAACATAATAGCGAATGCAATGTGCATCTCGACGATCAGACAAGAATGGAATGTTCGCTTCTACATAGAGGCTCTCAACCGGGGAAGAACGAAAAGCACCAAGGCATAAGCGTAATCCCTGGTGATGGATGGGATTAAGGCTGGAAAGATTGGCAGGAGAAGCTGCCGAATATATCTGGTCACCATAATCGAGTTTCGATCAAATTAGGGCCGAATGTAGGCGAAGGAGAGTTCTACGATCAGCCCCCCATGAAAGATGTGCAAGGGTTTTAAGGAGGCTCAGCCGGCTATGACAAGTCGCCTTTAGAGAGGTAATGTGAGGTTTCCAGGACAATCTGCGGTCAAACAGGAGGCCGAGAAACCTGACTGTATCACGTTCTGGGATACGTGAGCCGTATAGGTACAATGGATAATCAGAGACCACTGAACGTCTAGTGAACGTAATTTGATGAGTTTTGCCACTAGAAAATTTAAACCCGTGAGTGGTGGCCCAATCAGAAACCTGGTTGATGGCATGCTGGAGAGAAACTGCAATGAGGTGACAGTTAGCACCTGCACAAGCTATAACAAAGTCATCCACATAGAGCGATGACCAAATATTGGATGGGAGAACAGATGCCAGATTATTTATAGCAAGCAGAAAAAGTGTTGTGCTCAGAACATATCACTGGGGGACACCTTCAGCTTGGACAAATTCCGGGGAGAGTTCATTACCAACCCGGACCCGGAAATGTCTGTCAGTTAAGAAGGCCTTAAGAAAGAATGGTAGGTTGCCTCGGAGGCCTAAGGAGTGGGCCTGGGCCAAGATATTATATCTCCAAGTTGTGTCATAAGCCTTCTCAAGGTCGAAAAAGATAGCGATAACCGAATGGTTATTCGCAAAGGCATTACGAATATACGTATCCAAGTGCAGCAAGGGGTCAATGGCAGAACGGCCCTTACAGAAGCCATATTGACTAGGGGAGAGACTATTGTGAGTGTCTAAATACCACATCAAACGTCTATTAACTAGACGTTCCATCACCTTGCAAACTGCACTGGTAAGAGCGATGGGACGGTAGTGAGAGGAATCACGTCCCGTAGTACCTGGTTTTCGAAAAGGGAGAACAATAGCAGACTTCCACAGCTGGGGAAGAACTCCTTGCGACCATATGAGATTAAAGAGTCGCAAGAGGACAGTAAGAGCAGACTGATGTAAATGCTGTAGCATACGAATATGTATGCCGTCTGGCCCAGCTGCCGATGAACTGCAAGCAGAGAGTGTTGCCTCCAGTTCTTGAAGGGTAAAAGGCACATTATAGGATTCTTCTCTAAGAGAAGAAAAATCTAAGGGCTTTAACTCGCTGGCAGACTTAGAAGAAAGGAACGAGGGGCATAGATGTAGCCCCTGAGAAATGCGGACGAGATGATACCAATTTCAGTGGCAACGGCAAGAGGGTGTGCTATATCGACACCAGCAACCTGAAGAACAGGAGCCGGGTCGGGGAGAATTTACCACTCAATTTCCGCACTTTCTTCCAGACTGCACTCATCGAGGAAGCCGAAGTGACAGTAGAAACGTAATCTCGCCAGCAAGTGCGTTTAGCATCACGTATGACACGGCGAGCAATAGCTCTCTTCTGCTTGAAATCAAGGCGTCTCTCTGTGGTTCTGTTATATCGATACCTGTCCCATGCAGCACGTTTCAAACGCACTGCCCGAGCACAAGCAGGAGACCACCAAGGCACGCACTTCTGAGGATGCTTGCCCGAGGTTTGGGGAATAGAATGTGAAGCCGCTGTGAAGATGGAGGACGAAAAGAGATGTAAAACCTCATCAATGGAGGACGAGGTAGGAACCTCATGAAAGGCAGTAAGATGTGCGTAAAGGTCCCATTTCGCCCGGTCAAATTGCCAGCGTGGGCAATGAGGAGGTGGAGTAAACAGAGGGTGAAATGCAGCTACCACCCCAGCCCCACCCTGGGGTCGACAGAACACCAGACGATGCCATATTGTCTATTCCCTCAGGTAGAGACTCGGAGTGGATACAAAAAAAATATGGGAATATAGAGATCAAATAAAAGGGAACATTACTAGAATATGGGAGAATAGACGGTAGCGGTCTATTCTCTTGGGAGTATGCTGCCACCACCTGCTCTTTTAATAGTGGAAGGGATAAAAGAAACAAAAGTCATAGGAGAAGGGAGGAAAACAAAAAGTTTGGGTTAGAGCAGGAGAAAACCCAGTGAGAAATAATATAGGATAGTTAAAACAAAATAGGGGGTCCTGATAAGTTCTGGCTCTTATGGTCGCATGGCCTGAAAACATGAGCAGTAGGCACCTTATCAGGGGCTTGACTCTCCACAGAAAAATGATAACATCAATAGATTATTAAATTTAGTCTCTGACACATGGACCTTGTATACATGGCTCAAAGGTGGAAGTAA
Source organism: Cherax destructor (assembly GCA_009830355.1). Lineage (NCBI taxonomy): Eukaryota > Metazoa > Arthropoda > Malacostraca > Decapoda > Parastacidae > Cherax > Cherax destructor. Next base: position 16,761 of record WNWK01035418.1, on the reverse strand, counting down.
AACATACCCAGACATAACCACTTACAATTTAATAAACACATTACAAGGGTATCAGAAAGTGTTGGCACAAAAAAAACAATTGTAATAGCAAATACTTAATTCTTATAGCAAGCCTGGCTTACAGATGTTAACACTCCCTCCCCACATAGCTTTTCCATACTGAGATTTACATTTCCTTAATACATTCCTGCCTTAGGATGCTCCTGAGACCTTCCAAATCCCAGATTACAAGCCTGGTCTGATCCTCCAGGACTATAGTGTTCAAGGTGTTTCTAGCACTCTCCTCTCCTCAGTATCTCTTGTGGATCTCTCCTACTTTGGAGGCATATCTTTAGGGGGTGCCTGGTTGCTAACCCCAAGCCTGCTCCTACTCTTGAGGCATCTCTTTGGGGGGTGCCTGGTTGCTACTAAACCTAAAAACATTTTCAGGTTTAGTCACAAAATACACAAACAAGAACTTCTACAAACAAAACAAGATCTTGAAAAAAAATATAAGAATGGAATATAATTAACAAATTATGAAAACAATAAAAAAATGGCATATCAAAAACAATTCAAGATTTTACATAAAAATAAGACAGCTGAAATACAGTAAACAAACAGTATAACTTAACACAATTATAATACACCAAAAAAGAATGAACATATATGTTATACACAGAATAAACATGAAACATAGGCTAGTATGAATAAGACAGAGGAAAATAAAATAGTTGTACAAAAATAGTAAAAACATATATAAGCTAGGTTAAGTTCAGTTACATGTGACAGGCAACTTACAGAGAATAAACATAGTTAAACATAAGTAGTAGATATTTAGTAAAAGAGTATTAGCATAAAAGATAGGTTAGGAAAGTTATAGGTTAGAAATAATAAATATTAGGGTAGGTCACATTAGTCAAAAGTAACAGTCATTGCACCTTAAATTATCACTATTCTTACAATTTACTATAATCATACAATATACAGGTATCATTTAACTATCCTAATAAGGCAAGTTACAAGGTATACACAGTTAATAGGCCTTTTCTTAGAGTGATACAAGATATGCCGGCTGGAGGCTTGTTCCTCCAATGGATATAACACAAAAAGACGGCATTGTAACAATTTTTGATCTTCTCTACTTATCTCTCTCAACACAGATTATGAACTCACTTGTTAGCAGCAGTATAATCAATATGGGAAGTTGAAAAGGCTTCTTAAGCTGACAAAGGTGTGAGAGTGGTCATGGGAACTCTTCCATGTGTTCCCTCCCTTGTTTTGAATCGAATCCCTCTCATGTACACAAACTCTTTACAAATTTCGACACAAGAAGGTCAACTTGCCTCTATAAACCTTATTTCTACTCACAATAATTATTACAATGAATACTAATACTAGAAAAACAATCAGACACAAAGAAAATTAATGTTATACACTATATTACAGATTAACAAAAATTCTAGAGAAAACATATTGGAACATACAATAACAGAGCAACAGAATGCGAAGATAATCACAGTTCAAATACATTTCTTGAGTTAATCAACAGCATTTATTTCTTTCCCCTGAGTTACAGAACTATGCACATGGTAAATATATAAGGATATAGACAAGAAATATAAGTGAGGACAGTCATGAAATTTTCACAACTAATATTTATCACACCTTACATAAATAATGCTTGAGGGGCTGATTTGCTTCATTACAAGGGGACTTTAGGATAATTGGGAAATGATCGCTGTCATGTAAGTCCGGGAGGACAGACCAGGTGAAGTCAAGGACAGTTGATGAAGAGCAGATGGAAAGATCGATGCAGGAGAAAGAATGAGTTCGGGGATCAAAATGGGTAGGAGTACCCCTATTTAAAACATGGAGGGGAAGAGAAGCAAGAAATGCCTCCAACTGAATGCCACGGGAGTCACAGTGCGACCCTCCCTAGAGAAAGTGGTGCGCGTTAAAATCGCCAAGTAATAGAAGGGGTGGCGGTAAGGAAGAAACCAGAAAATCAACATCTGGGATAGACAATGCCCGCGAAGGGGAGAGATATAAAGAACAGAGTGTATACCACTTATTCAAGTGGATACGGGCTGCGGTGTAATGTAAGGAAGAAGGGACATAGAGCTGACGGTATGGAACACCAGTGCGTATAAGGAGAGCACTTTCGTTAAAGGTTCCATCGGAAAAAGGATCCGATGAATATAACAAATTATAGCCTGAAAAGGGCCTGATAACAGTGGATTGTAATTTGGGTTCTTGCAAACAGACCCCAATAGGGAAAAACTGGGAGAGCAACACCTGAAGCTCACCCCTGTTACCCCTGAGGCCTCAGATATTCCACTGCAAATAAGCCATGATTAATGGAGACGAAGAAGAGAGATGAGGAACCTCAGATGGAGTAAGTAGTGTCCATCATCGGCCCAGTCTCTGAAATATATTCTGCAATAGCTTCCAGTGTTTCGGAAGTCAAAGATGCAGAATGGGAGACTACATTAGAAATGGAAGAAACTATCGGGGAGTCTATAGACTGTACTAAAGTAGAGGACGAGGAGGTAGAAGAGGAAACTGTCGTAGGGACTTGGGAGGGGACAGGGGATGAAGGTAGTGTATGAGGAGGAGGATGAACCTCCACACACGTTACAGAACTAGTCGGAGGCGAAGAACCTGGCAATAGGGATTTTTTGCCGGGCTTATAAGAGGGGGGGCGCTGAGGTTTAGGTGTAGGTTGAGGACGTGTAGACTCAGAACTGTGCGAGTGAATAGAGGAAGGAGTGTGGATAGTATGGGAAGCCGAGGTAGGGACCTCGGAGCCAAGAACATCAAAAGGATTCGAGACAGGGGTGACTGAGGATGAGGCGACCACAGAGGAAGCCGTGGAAGTTGGGACCCCAGAAGCGGGGCGACGTTTAGCAATGCGAGAATAGGAAATACGGGGAAGTTTCCCTTGAAGGCGAAGATAAGAGACAGCCATAGCATATGAGAAGTCTTCCACCTCTTTGAGACAACGGATTTCCCGCTCATTCAGGTAAACCTGACAATGGCGAGAATATGAAGGATGTGCCTCATGACAGTTAAGGCAAGAGGGAGGTAGAGTACAAGAAGAACTGGCATGGTCGTCAGAACCACAGACTGGGCATTCGGCCATGGACCTGCAATATTTTGCTGGATGACCAAAACGCCAGCAGTTTCTACACTGCTGCGGTGTAGGGGTCACCTTTCGAACTTCGAACTTGTAAACGTTGACCTGCAATGTAGACCGAAGGTGGCAGTTCTCGGCAGTCAAACGTTAAACGAGCTATATTGCAAGGATAACGTCTTCGCTTATTGGCTGGGAGGACAAAAGTGTCAACTTTAAAGATAGGGAGTTCCTGGAGCTCAAGCTGCTCGAAAATGTCATCACCACATGTCTGGAAATTCCATTGGACAATGGTGTGGGGCAAAATGACAGAACCACAACAAGAATTGAGGGAATGGTGCTTGTCAATAGTAACAGGAGTAGTATCAATAGTTGTAAGAAGAGAAAGATCGCGAGCTTGGCCAGCATTCTGGACCGTGATGATGCTAGTGCCGCTCTTGAGAGCGTGAAATGAGATGTTTTGACCAACATGGCGTAGCAGAGCCTTACCAATACTATGGTCTGAAAGATAGGTATTAGGAGAAGTCGGTCGAAGAGTAAAAAACTTTGTCCATTGAGTAGTTTGAAACAGAGAGTTTAAGGGGAGTGCATGACGAGCTTGTCGTTTCTGAGATGAACGAGAAGAAAGTGTCGAATCGTCATGTGTGGGTCTTGGTCGTTTGGGTGTGGGACCAGGGGTGGTCCGATGTGAGACGGGCGAGCGATTCGAAAATTGCCGCACCGTCGAGGGAGAAGCCGGAATCAAGGTCATAGAAGAGCGAAGGTCAGATGTATCGAAAGGGCCAGTCGGGTCCCTGGGACCTGAAGCAGGTGACGAACTGGCACCTGCTTCAGGTACAGGGGTATTAGGGTTGTCCGAAGAGTTATCCGTTATCAAGGTAGGGTCAGAACTAGGTGCGGTATCAAGGGGCCCGGGGGTAGAGTCACGGATTAGGGCATCCATGGTTAGGTTACTTCTTTCTTTCTTTTTGTTTTTAAGAAAAAAAAAGAAAGAAGAAAATAAAATAAAAATAAAAAAAATAATAAAAAAAGGGGGGAACGTGGAGGAATAGCTCCTAGGAGGAATGAAAGGGGCGTAAATCCCCCTCCGTGCCCAAGAGGACCTCAACACCGCAAGTAGTTTCAGATGCTGCATGGAACCAGTGCCATACCCTACCCTTCATGCCAGTAAACCAGCAATCCGGGATAGCAACCTCACATCCACCGAGCCACCTCGGCGGACAAAAGAGAGGGCGGCCGGATATCCGCCACAAAGCATACCGCCTTCGGCCACCACCCCCGGAATCCGAAAGGTGGCCTCCAGAGATACACCCGTCGCCCGAAAGATACCCAAGGCCACCCCCCGGGAGATTCGGAGAGGGATTGGGACATCCCCAGGCAATCCAGATTCCACGGCAAACTACACCACCGCTAAGAACCTCAACGGAATAGGAATGGACCACGGTACCCTTCCCCCTACCTAGGAACTAGAATGCCTGTGGAGAGAAGCTCCCAGGGTAAATATGGGAAGGAAATAAGGGAGGGATGAGGAGGAGGGGGAGGAGGAAAGGGAAAAGGGAGGATGGGGAAGATGGGAAAAGGGAGGGGGGATTGGGGGGTAATTAGGTTCGGTCTGAGGAAGAAGACCAAAAGGTCCAATTCCTCAGACCGATAGCCTCTTTACCTCGTCAAGGAGCCCCCCTTAAAGAGGACCAAAATCGCCAGTTTTACCTAATCGGCACGACAGTAATATACGTATTGGTTAAATGCTTGTTCAGTAAGGGGAGCGCAGCGTTACCTCCCACCCTTCCTACTCCTCCCTCCTGATAAATTAAATTGACGTTGACTTTCTGCTCCCGTCAAGTCTGTAAGTACTATTGAGTTTCACTCTTATTTATTGTTATATTGTGTGTTGGGTTTTTAATTTAGGTATCCCGCAGCTCGATCGCTAGCGCACTCAGCTCACACACTGAGGTCCGGAGATCGAATCTCCGGTACGGCTGGAAAACATTAGAACGTGTTTCCATAAAACACCAGCTGTCCCTCTTCACCCATTAGATAAAATGGGTACCTGGGTGTTAGTAGACTGGTCGCACCCTGGGACAAAACTGACCTAATTTGCCCGAAATGCTCTGCATAACAAGTATTCCTGTCCACTCTGTTCAGAATCATCGATATACACCAGCAACCAAAATTTAGGGTAAGACATATTATTTCTGTAATATTTGTAGAATTAAACATAACACATTTCGACAACCAATTACACTTACATTATCATTTTTACTTTCGAGGGGGATGGTCTTAAGAATGTAAGTTATACGTTTTTTAGTTTGTTTTAGACGAATTTGTCAGACGCCATTTTTCAGAATGTAGCTACCGTCATAATTGAACGAAAATCAATCTGAACATAACGAAAAAATATACTTTATTGATTTTAAGTAATATTAAATAAATTTAAATTGACCTATGAATGAGACACTCCTTGTTAAAGAAACTAACCCCATCAAAGCATACCGCCTTCGGTCACCACCCCTGGAATCCGAAAGGTGGCCTCCAGAGATACAATTGTCGCCCGAAAGATACCCAAGGCCATCCCCCGGGTGACTGGAGAGGGATCAGGACATCCCCAGGCGATCCAAATTCCATGGCAAACTACACCACCGCCAAGGACCTCAATGGAATGGGATGGATCATGATACCCTTCCCTCTACCTAGGAACTAGAATGCCTGAGGAGAGAAGCTCCCAGGGTAAAACTGGGAAGGAACTAAGGGAGGGATGAGGAGGAAGAGGAGGAAAGGGAAAAAGGGAGGATGGAGGAGATGGGATAGGGAAGGGGGGATTGGTGGGTAATTAGGTTTGGTCTGAGGAAGAAGACCAAAAGGTCCAATTCCTCAGACCGATAGCCTCTTTACCTCGTCAAGGAGCCCCCCTTAAAGAGGTGGCCTCATTATAAAAGAGTCAAGTTTGAACAATCCAAAACTAATATTATATAGTGAAAACTTATGTTTTATAATTGCCATGACTCTTGTTTCTGACTAATTTGCAGGGTTATTGCAAGCCCAGGTGTGGATGAATATTGCATTTGATTCCTGAGCTTTTCGAAATAAATATAGGTGTTGTGTTAACCTAACATCAAGAGGTTTGCCAGTCTGTGCCACATAAGTTGCAGCCATTACAAACAATCCTGTAAACACCACCAACACAGTGCTGAGGAGAATTCTTGATCAAAATGCTTTTAACCATCCATGATTTTTTAAAATCTACTGAATGTTAAATCTTGGAGATGTTTCGGCTCATCAAATTTGCCAATGTGTAACTGGTTGGCTATGTCCTGGAGACCATTAGGTTGCTCTTTTTCGGTGCATCATTATGTGCCCTACATAAAAAAGATTTTGGTGCTAGGTTTTGGTGTATACCCTTGCTGCATGCAGCAACGGCCCATGCAGCAAGGGAATACATTAATAACTTGTCAGATCAAAAGGCTCTGATCAAATTGGATTTTGCCAATGCTTTTAACTGAGTCAGACACTTCCTTTCCCTCTATTCTTTCATCCAATCACATTATAATGGTACTTCTAAACTCCTGTTTGGGGAACATGAAATTGACTCCTGTTCAGGTGAGCAACAGGGAGGCCCTGTTGCTCCTTTTCTGTCTGGTCATTAAGGAAGTCACAGAAACATTATTCAGAGAACTTAGTATCTGGTTCTTGCATGATGATACCCTGACTGGCACTACAGAATCTGTACTAGAAGACATCGCAAAAATAAAAGACATTGGAAAGAGCCTGGTCCTATCTTTAAACCCTACCAAATGAAAAAAAACAGTTTCTACCAAAAGACAAATCATAGAGGATATTACAGCTGCTTTTTCATGAGCATAAGCCATTGATCCAGCCATTGGATCCTCTCGGATCCAAATGTTACTGACCTGATTCCAGAAAAATAATTTCGGACCTCAGGATGATGGAATGCAGGATGAGAGACATTGATACACATGATGCCATCAGCTTACTCACCAGATATCTGTCCCTACCAAAATTTATTTACTTCTTGAGGTGCTCCCCAACCTTCAACATTCCAAAACTCAAGGAATATAACTCCCTCCTAAAAACCATGCTAGAGAGTGTACTGAATCTTTCTCTAGAAGATGGACAATGGTTGCAAACCTCACTTCCAGTCAGGTTGTGGGGGCTGGGAGTATATAAATCCTCCTAGACTGCTTTACCAGCTTTATCATCCTTCATAGCATTGGATGTGCTAATAAAACAAATTCTTTTAGATGACCTTGGTAAATTAGCAGGAATACAAGATCCAAGCTGCGCCATGGCCATTTCTAAATGAGAAACTATCGCTGCTCTAGCGCCAAAACCCAGTGCAACACTGGCCTACAAACAGTCTAGATAGTATGCCTCTGTTTCTGAAAAGGTACATAACATGCTCATGGCTCGGAGAAGTACAAGATGAGGAAGTATTGAGACATAAGCCATCAGTATCAATTTGACCAAGTGGGATCAGAGACACAGAGAACTGGATTCCATATTCACTGACACCACCAGGGACCCACGGGCGGTCACTTTCATGTTCCAGTGTCTCAGCATAACAATCCAGAGGAGAAATGTTTGCTGCATACTTGTCTTGCATCCAGCTTCAGAGGAGCTGAAGGAGATTCATAACCTTTGATATGTAATACTGTTGTATACATGTTCCATTTAAATAAGTAATCCCTAATCTAAATTCACACGAGACTGTGACATGGGCCTGATGCTTTATGCTTCTGCCTTGCAATACTTCATTGCTCCTGACGACGCACAGAGATTTGTGGAAGATCTTGAGCCTAAAGATTTCCATTCCCATGTGGCTTGATCTGCATTCTTAACATAACCTGTTTTTGATAGTTTTTCATATATATATATATATATATATATATATATATATATATATATATATATATATATATATATATATATATATATATATATATATATATATAGCAAGACAACCACTATGAAAAAATAGAAGAATTCCAAGCGCTTTCGTGACTACTCACATTATCAAGGAACTATAAAAGGAAACGTGAGAAGAGGCTTATAAAGAGGCAGAATACACCTCACAGTCACATCACACTAACAAAGACAACACCTCACAGTAGCGTAACATCTCACGACTCTGTGAAGAGGAACATAAGAAAGGACCTGAAACTCTTCCCAAGAATTAAGATTAGTCAATTTATCATTAAATTCTTCCCAAATTTTATTAATTATAAATGAATCCAATTTATATAAACCAAAAGAAATATTCATATTATTTTCAAAACTGCTTTTAATGAAACATGATTCTATTATATTCCTCTCAACCATGGACTTGCTTGATACAACCTTCTCAGCATTTTGAAAATCAATTGGATGGTTAAAGTCTCTCACATGAATAAATAGAGCATTAGAATCTTGTCCAGTTCTAATGCTATATTTATGTTGTTTTAATCTTAGTTCAAGACTTTTACCAGTTTGACCATAATAAACTTTATCGCATATTTTACAGGGAATCTTATAGACACATCCGTCAGCATTTTGGGGGAATTTTTTATCAAAAGTCTTTTTACTGTATCAAAATTTTTAAATACAACTTTGATATTAAAATTCTTAAGAAAAGAAGGCATATCAACCAAGTTTTCATGGTAAGGGAGAACCAACATATTTTTGGTTGAATAAGGTTGGTTGTCCCTTTTTGGATTGTAAAAAGTATTTCTAGCTATTTTAAAAGATTTATCAATTATGTTTCTTGGGTATTTTAAATCATTAGCTATTTCATAAATTTTAGAGATTTCTTCATCTATGAACTCTGGACTACAAATACGTAAAGCTCTCAAAAACATAGAAGAGTAATAGTGTACATAGGAACAATTATTTGTAGGTTTTCTGTAAATTTTAAATTTAAAATCAATGTTACCCTTAATAATAAAAACATCTAGGAAAGGCAATGAGTTATTTACTTCAAATTCAACAGTAAAATTTATAGAATGAGCTAAGCTATTTAATTTAACAAGGAAATGGTTTATGTCTACATTCTTAGGCATAAGGCACAAAATGTCATCAACATATCTATACCCCTTAGCTCTATTGGGAAGGATTGTGTTAAGCAATCTTGTTTCGAAAAATTCCATATATATATTATATATATATATTATATATATATATATATATATATATATATATATATATATATATATATAAAATATATATATAATATATATAATATATATATAATATATATATATATATATATATATATATATATATATATATATATATATATATATATATATATATATATATATATAATATATATATATATATATATATATATATATATATATATATATATATATATATATATATATATATATATATATATATATATATACTATATATATATGTCGTGCCGAATAGGTAAAACTTGCTATTTTGGCTTATAATTTCGCTTGCAAGCGAAAATTTGTGCATGCAGTAATTTTGCAAAAATCATTTTGAACCTAACAACAAAAAATATTTCATTGTGCTTGTTTATCATTAAATTATTGTAAACTTATCAAAAATATATTTAGTTGGATTAGGCTAAATTAAATTCCGCTTGTTATAATAAGGTTAGATAAGTTTTCTTATGTACTTTTGGTACATAATTATTAATTTTTACATTAAGATAAATGAAAAAATATATCTCTAAACGTATAGGAGAAATTTTAGAGAGGACTTAATTTTGAATGAGCTCTTGTTAATTGACCAATTTTACCTATTCGGCATGACATTATATATATATATATATATATATATATATATATATATATATATATAGGTAGTAGGTTGGTAGACAGCAACCACCCAGGGAGGTACTACCGTCCTGCCAGGTGACTGTGAAACAGAAACCTGAAACTATTTTACATGACGGTAGGATTGCTGGTGTTTTTTTCTGTCTCATAAACACGCTGGATAACAGGTATATCTTGCTACTTCTACTTACACTTAGGTCACACTACATAGGCATGCACATGCATATATATACATACACACATCTAAGTTTTTCTTCTTTCTTAATAGCCCTTGTTCTTCTTTATTTCCTCTATTGTCCATGGGGAAGTGGAAAAGAATCTTTCCTCCGTAAGCCATGCGTGTCGTATGAGGCGACTAAAATGCCGGGAACAATGGGCTAGTAACCCCTTCTCCAGTATACATTTACTAAAAAAGATAAGAAAAACTATAAAACTGGGATGTTTGAATGTGCGTGGATGTAGTGCGGATGATAAGAAAGAGATGATTGCTGATGTTATGAATGAAAAAAGTTGGATGTCCTGGCCCTAAGCGAAACAAAGCTGAAGGGGGTAGGCGAGTTTCAGTTGGAGAAATAAATAGAATTAAGTCAGGAGTATCTGAGAGAGTTAGAGCTAAGGAAGGGTAAGCAACAATGTTGAAAGATCAGTTATGGAAGGAGAAGAGGGAATATAAATGTGTAAATTCAAGGATTATGTGGATTAAAATAAGGGTCGGATGCGAAAAGTGGGTCATAATAAGCGTATATGCACCTGGAGAAAAGAGGAGTGTAGAGGAGAGAGAGAGAGATTTTGGGGAGATGTTAAGCGAATGTATAGGAACTTTTGAACCAAGTGAGAGAGTAATTGTGGTAGGGGACGTAAATGCTAAAGTAGGAGAAACATGTAGAGAAAGTGTGGTAGGTAAGTTTGGGTTGCCAGGTGTAAATGATAATGGGAGCCCTTTGATTGAACTTTGTATAGAAAGGGGTTTAGTTATAGGTAATACATATTTTAAGAAAAGAGGATAAATAATTATACAAGATATGATGTTGAGTAGACTTCAGGATGTACATGTTTATAGAGGGGCCAAATATTTCAGATAACTTTTTAGTTGTAGCTTCAGTGGAAGTAAAAGGTAGATGGGATACAAGGAAAATAGAAGCAGTAAGTAAGAGAGAGGTGAAGGTTTATAAAGTAAAAGAGGAGGCAGTTAGGGTAAGATATAAACAACTATTGGAGGATAGATGGGCTAGTGAGAGTGTAGGCAATGGGGTCGAAGATGTATGGGGTAGGTTTAAGAATGTAGTGTTAGAGTGTTCAGCAGAAGTTTGTGGTTACAGGAAAGTGGGTGCGGGTGGGAAGAAGAACGATTGGTGGAATGATGATGTAAAAAGAGAAGGGAGAAAAAGTTAGCATATGATAGGTTTTTACAAAGAAGTGATACAAGGAGGGAAGAGTATATGGAGAGAAAAAGAGAGGTTAAGAGAGTGGTGAAGCAATGTAAAAAGAGAGCAAATGAGAGAGTGGGTGAGATGTTAACTACAATTTTTTTTGAAAATAAAAAAAAGTTTTGGAGTGAGATTAATAAGTTGAGGAATCCTAGGAAACAAATGGATTTGACAGTTAAAAACAGGAGAGGAGAGTTATTAAATGGAGAGTTAGAGGTATCGGGAACATGGAGGGAATATTTTGAGTTGTTAAATGTTGATGAAGACAGGGAAGCTGTGATTTCGTGTATAGGGCAAGGAGGAATAACATCTTGTAGGAGTGTGGAAGAGCCAGTTGTGAGTGTGGGGGAAGTTTGTGAGGCAGTGAGTAGAATGAAAGGGGGTAAGGCAGCTGGGATTGATAGGATAGAGGTAGAAATGTTAAAAGCAGGTGGGGATATAGTTTTGGAGTGGTTGATGCTATTATTTAATAAATGTATGGAAGAGGGTAAGGTACCTAGGGACTGGCAGAGAGCATGCATAGTTCCTTTGTATAAAGGCAAATGGGACAAAAGAGAGTGCAAAAATTATAGGGGAATAAGTCTGTTGAGTATACCTGGTAAAGTGTATGGTATAGTTATTATTGAAAAATTAAGAGTAAGACGGAGAGCAGGATAGCAGATGAACAAAGGGGCTTTAGGGAAGGTAGAGGGTGTGTAGACCAAGTGTTTACAGTGAAACATATAGGTGAACAGTATTTGGATAAGGGTAAAGAGGTTTTTGTGGCATTTATGGATTTGGAAAAGACGTATGATAGGGTGGATAGGGGGGCAATGTGACAGATGTTGCAGGTGTATGGAATAGGAGGTAGGTTACTGAAATCAGTGAAGAGCTTTTATGAGGATTGTGAGGCTCAGGTTAGAGTGTGCAGGAAAGAGGGAGATTATTTCCCAATAAAAGTAGGCCTTAGACAAGGATGTGTGATGTCACCGTGGTTGTTTAATATATTTATAGATGGGGTTGTAAGAAAAGTGAATGCGAGGGTCTTGGCAAGAGGTGTGGGGTTAAAAGATAAAGAATCATATACAAAGTGGAAGTTGTCACAGTTGCTTTTTGCTGATGACACTGTGCTTTTGGGAGATTCTGAAGAGAAGTTGCAGAGGTTGGTGGATGAATTTGGTAGTGTATGTAAAATAAAAAAATTGAAAGTGAATATAGGAAAGAGTGGATATCAGATTGGATATCAGATTGGAGGGAGAGAGTATGGAGGAGGTGAATGTATTCAGATATTTATGAGTGGACGTGTCAGCAGATGGGTCTATGAAGGATGTGGTGAATCATAGAATTGACGAGGGGAAAAGGGTGAGTGGTGCACTTCGGAGTCTGCGGAGACAAAGAACTTTATCCATGGAAGTAATGAGGGGTTTGTATGAGAGTATAGTTATACCAACACTCTTATATGGGTGTGAAGCATTGGTGATGAATGTTGCAACGAGGAGAAGGCTGGAGACAGTGGAGATGTCATGTCTGAGGTCAATGTGTCGTGTGAATATAATGCAGAAAATTCGGAGTTTGGAAATTAGGAGGAGGTGCGGGATTACCAAAAGTATTATCCAGAGGGCTGAGGAGGGGTTGTTGAGGTGGTTCGGACATGTAGAGAAAATGGAACGAAACAGTATGACTTCGAGAGTGTATAAATCTGTAGTGGAGGGAAGTCGGGGTAGGGGTCGGCCAAGGAAAGGTTGGAGGGAGGGGGTAGAGGTGTTTTTTTGTGCTAGGGGCTTGGATTTCCAGCAAGCATGCGTGAGCATATTTGATAGGAGTGAATGGAGACAAACGGTTTTTAATACTTGACGTGCTGTTGGAGTGTGAGCAAAGTAACATTTATGAAGGGATTCAGGGAAACCGGCAGGCCGGACTTGAGTTCTGGAGATGGGAATTACAGTGTCTGCACTCTCAAGGAGGGGTGTAAATGTTGCAGTTTTATAACTGTAGTGTAAGCACGCCTCTGGCTAGACAGTGATGGAGTGAATGAAAATATTATATATGCAAGACAACCACTATGAAAAAATAGAGGAATTCCAAGCGCTTTCGTGACTACTCACATTATCAAGGAACTATAAAAGGAAACATGACAAGAAGGCTTATAAAGGGGCAAGACTACACCTCACAGTCACATCATACTAACAAAGACCACACCTCACAGTAGCGTAACATCTCACGACTCTGTGAAGAGGAACATCAGAAAGGACCTGAAACACTTCCCAAGAATTAAGATTAGTCCAATTTATCGTTAAATTCTTCCCAAATTTTAATTAATTATAAATGAATCCAATTTATGTAAACCAAAAGAAATATTCATATTATTTTCAAAACTACTTTTTATGAAAAATGATTCTATTATATTCCTTTCAACCATGGACTTCCTTGATACAACTTTCTCAGCATTTTGAAAATCAATTGGATGGTTAAATCTCTCACATAAATTAAATAGAACATTAGAATTTTGTCCAGTTCTAATGCTATATTTATGTTGTTTTAATCTTAGTTCAAGACTTTTACCAGTTTGACCGTAAAAACTTTATCGCATATAGTCACGAAAGGGCTTGGAATTCCTCTATTTTTTCATAGTGGTTGTCTTGCATATTTTGATATCACCTAGTTTACTGTGATCATTTTCATAAATTATATATATATATATATATATATATATATATATATATATATATATATATATATATATATATATATATATTATATATATTATATATATATTTTTAAATATAATATATATATATATATATATATATATATATATATATATATTATTATATATATATATATATATATATATATATATATATATATATATATATATATATATATATATATATATATATATATATATATATATATATATATATATATATATATATATATATATATATATATATATATATATATATATATATATATATATATATATATATATATATATATAATATTAATATATATATATATATATATATATATATTTTATATATATATATAAATATATATATATATATATATATATATATATATATATATATATATATATATATATATATTTTATATATATATATATATATATATATATATATATATATATATATATATATATATATATATATATAGCTAGCCGAGATTAGATCGCCCGACACATTGTCCCGTCTCATGAGACAGAACAATAGACGTGTTGCCCTAACCACTTAACCAACGACTCTTCAAGAATCATGCACCAAGCTAAGCTAGATGTTGTTCATGATCCGTGGTAGTGTCAACCCCGCCGGGTTCGATTCCCGGCGGGGTGGAAACATTTCGACGTGTTTCCTTACACCTGTTTTCATGTTCACCTAGCAGCAAATAGGTACATGGGTGGTAGTCGATTGTTGTGGGTCGCATCTTGGGGGACAAGATTGAGGACCCCAATGGAAATAAGACAGACAGTCCTTCATGATGCACTGACTTTCTTGGGTTATCCTGGGTGGCTAACCCTCCGGGGTTAAAATTCAGAAGAAAATCTTATCTTAATAAAACTAGGAAACAAGTAGAACTGAAGCATGTACCAAACAGTGGCTAGCCGGGATTAGATTCCACGACACATTGTCTCGCCCTGATTATTATTATAATAAAAAAGAAGCACTAAAGCACATGGGTCATACAGCACAGCAGGGTAGGGCAGGATGCAGGGAGAATGGGATGATTAGTAGGGTATGGAGTGCAGCAGAACAGTGGATAGTGCAGGGGTAGAGGGTAGCAAAAGATTTAGGTACGCCGGACTGAGGGGAGTGCTGGAGGTATAATCTTTAGAGATAGTGTTGTAAGTCAGTTGCTGTCAAAAAGTCAATGAAAGAGTCAGGATTAAAGGAGAGCCCATCAGCAAGAAGGGAAGGTAAAGAAAGGGCAGCAGAGCGAAAACGATGTTGGAGGTAAATTCTGCGTGCTCGTTGATAGAGTGGGTAGAGTAACAGAATATGGCGAACAGACACTGGAACCTGACAATGCTCACAGAGAGGGGCAGGGAGCCTCTCCATGAGAAACCCATGAGTAAGACGAGTGTGGCCGATGCGAAGACAGGAGAGTGTAGTCTCCCAACCTCGACATTGGTGACAAGTAGGCCAGAAACATATACTCGGTTTAATAGAATGAAGTTTGTTATTTAGCAGGTCAGACCAGCGTTGTTGCGTCTCTAAATACCACATCAAACGTCTATTAACTAGACGTTCTATCACCTTGCAAACTGCACTGGTAAGAGCGATGGGACGGTAGTGGGAGGTATCATGTCACGTAGAACCCGGTTTGCGAAAAGGGAGAACAATAGCAGACTTCCACAGCTGGGGAATAACTCCTTGTAATCATATAAGATTAGTAAGAGGACAGCAAGAGCAGACTGATGTAAATGCTGTAGCATACGAATATGTATGCCGTCTGGCCCAGCTGCAGATGATCGGCAAGCAGAGAGTGTTGCCTCCAGTTCTTGAAGGGTAAAAGGCACATCATAAGATTCTTCTCTGAGAGAAGAAAAAATCTAAGGGCTTTAACTCGCTGGCAGACTTAGAAGAAAGGAACGAGGGGCATAGATGGAGCCCCTGAAAAATGCCGACGAGATGATTACCAATTTCAGTGACAATGACAAGAGGGTGTGCTATATCGACACCGGCAACCCGAAGAACAGGAGCCGGGTCGGGTTAGAATTTACCACTCAATTTCTGCACTTTCTTCCAGACTGCACTCATTGAGGAAGCCGAAGTGACAGTAGAAACGTAATCCCGCCAGCAAGTGCGTTTAGCGTTGCGTATGACACGGCGAGCAATTGCTCTCCTCTGCTTAAAATCAAGGAGTCTTTCTGTAGTTCTGTTATACTGGTACGTGTCGCAGCGCATTTCAAATGTACTGCCCGAGCACAAGCAGGAGACCACCAAGGCACACACTTCTGAGAATGCTTGCCCGAGGTTTGGGGGATAGAATATGAAGCTGCAGTTAAGACAGAGGACGAGAAGAGGTGTAAAACCTCATCAATGGAGGACGAGGAAGGAGCCTCATGAAAGGCAGTACAATGTGTGTAAAGATCCCATTTCGCCCGGTCAAATTGCCAGCGTGGACTACGAGGAGGTGGAGAATACGAAGGGGACATGATGATGATTGGAAAATAATTGCTGTCATGTAAGTCCGGGAGAACAGACCAGGTGAAGTCAAGGACAGTTGAGGAAGAGCAGATGGAGAGATCGATGCAAGAGAAAGAATGAGTTTGAGGATCAAAGTGGGTGGGAGTACCCGTATTTAAAACATGGAGGGGGTGAGAAGCAAGAAATGCGTCTAACTGAATGCCACGGGAGTCACAGTGCGACCCCCCCAAGAGAAAATGGTGTGCGTTAAAATCGCCAAGTAACAGAAG
>WNWK01035417.1:0-19782 GCA_009830355.1 Cherax destructor | reverse complement strand
ACCAGCCCTCCCAAAAAACGTCCCACGGGGACAAGCCGATCAGGGAAAAAAATTGCCAACACAATGTCACCATCTTCAGGAAAGGAAAAAGCTCGTCTCCTAGCGGTGAAGGCACCACACTCAGAAGATTTCCTTCTAGCTGTTCCCAATCCTCTCTGGGTACTCGACTCGACCCACAGGCCATTCGGATTGGTGTTGCCTCCGCCTAGCCGCCCCCATACTCACCGAACATAGGTGATTTGCGGCAGGGCGACGGCTGATCAATTCGGACTTCATGGTCTCGTGTGCACACATCAGAAGGAAAGTATGCTAGACATGAGGAGGTCAACGACATCATAAAGAAGCCTCGCCACGGCCCGTTGCCCAGCTCAACGGAACCCCAAGTGCAGAGGTCTGATGGAAGTCAAAAGCGTCCTGATGGAGCCACTATGCTACCCTGGAAGGATGGTAAGCAGATTGCTTGGGACTACACCTGTGCTGCCACAATGGCAGACACCTACTTGCCATACTCCGCAGCCGAAGGGGGTGGAGCTGCCAGCCACAGGGAGACCCATAAGACTCGCAAATATGAAGGCCTTCCCCCTTGCTATAACTTCATCCCAATAGGGTCGGAGACCCTTGGAGCGTGGGACAAGTGTGCTCTAAAGTTTCTCAAAGAGCTGGGTGAGAAAGTCATCATAGAAACCAGGGACCACAGGGCGACCAGCTTCCTCTTTCAGAGACTCAGGGTGGCGATCCAGATGGGAAATGAATGCAGCGTTCTGGGCACGCGGCCCACTGCCGGGGAGCTGGACGAAGTATTTGACATATAGCTCTGAGTTGTTATCTATGTTGTTTTACTCCCTATGTATTTTGTCTTGAAATAAAGTTTGTATAAAAGATGGGGTGCTAGGGAAGTGGAATATTCAAAGCTTCAGAAATAAATTGCTTCCTTGAAGACATTTAAATATTCTCCTTGAGGCCTTAGTCCACATTTACACAGAGGTGGTCCCATCATATATATATATATATATGATATATATATATATATATATATATATATATATATATATATTTATTTATTTATTTAAGGACGTTTTCTCAGAGAATGAAACGTACGTGTAGAAATATTTGTGCAAATGCATATACACTCGTTCACATACATACATACAAACCATGTATACATTCATACATAAACACACACGAGCAAATATAAAAATACAAATCACAAAAATCAATTAGATGACTAAACTGAAATTGAAACCTTGGTTTCTCACATGTAATATATATATCCTCATTGACTATATTGTTAAAAATTCACGTTGTTAGAAAATATATAGTATCCTTTTGAGAGGTGAGTGACTTATGCCATTTTAGAAGTGAGAGGCGAAGGATCCGTGCCTGCCTATGGTAATACGAGTAGACGCACTGATTGGCTGCCAGAGCGACGTAACCCACACATTCCTTAGGCACACCCTGACTGCCCTTCCCAGGCGTAGACGAAAACAGGATGAAAATAAGAGTGTTAGATTCTAATGTTCTATCTTTCCCTCTCTCTCTCTCTCTCTCTTACTTTCTCTTTGTTTCTCACTCTCTCTCACTCACTTTCTCTCACTCTCACTCACTCTCACTCACTCACTCTCACTCACTCTCACTCACTCTCTCACTTTCTCTCACTCACTCACTCACTCTCACTCACTCTCACTCTCTCACTTTCTCTCTCTCTCTCTCCACGTATAAACATCCTCATCCTAACTACATAAATATTAAACTTTTCTGAAACAAAATTTTAAGAGAGTTCAGAGAACAATTATTATGCAAAGTTAGTAAACATTATTCCCCTCCCAGTGTAAACATTATTCCCCTCCCAGTGTAAACATTATTCCCCTCCCAGTGTAAACATTATTCCCCTCCCAGTGTAAACAGTGAGGATCCCCTCCCAGTGTAAACATTAGTGGGGATCCTCCTCCCCTCCCAGTGTAAACAGTGAGGATCCCCTCCCAGTGTAAACATCAGTGAGGATCCCCTCCCAGTGTAAACATTAATGAGGATCCACTCCCAGTGTAAACAGTGAGGATCCCCTTCCACTGTAAACATTAGTGAGGATCCCCATATATATATATATATATATATATATATATATATATATATATATATATATATATATATATATATATATATATATATATATATTAAACTATGGACATGGTTTTTAAATACCAGTCATTCTCCCCACTGATTATAAGCCAGTGTTGACACACTGGGAGGGAGTCCCCCACTGGTTATTAGTGATGTTTACACTGGGAGGGGACCCTCACTGTTTACACTGGGAGGGGTCCACACTAATGTTTACACTGGGAGGAGGATCCCCACTAATGTTTACACTGGGAGGGGATCCTCACTAATGTTTACACTGAGAGGGGATCCTCACTGTTTACACTGGGAGGGTATCCTCACTGTTTACACTGGGAGGGGTCCCCACTAATGTTTACACTGGGAGGAGCATCCTCACTAATGTTTACACTGGGAGGGTATCCTCACTGTTTACACTGGGAGGGTATCCTCACTGTTTACACTGGGAGAGGATCCTTACTAATGTTTACACTGAGAGTGGATCCTTACTAATGTTTACACTGGGAGTGGATAGTTACTAATGTTTACACTGGGAGGGGAATAATGTTTACACTGGGAGGGGAATAATGTTTACACTGGGAGGGGAATAATGTTTACTAACTTTGCATAATAATTGTTCTCTGAACTCTCTTAAAATTTTGTTTCAGAAAATTTTAATATTTATGTAGTTAGGATGAGGATGTTTATACGTGGAGAGTGAGAGAGAGAAAGTGAGAGAGAGTGAGAGTGAGTGAGTGAGTGAGAGAAAGTGAGAGAGAGTGAGAGTGAGTGAGAGTGAGTGAGAGTGAGAGATAGGAGAGAGTGAGTGGAGAGAGAAGTGAGAGAGAGTGAGAGTGAGTGAGTGAGAGAAAGTGAGTGAGAGAGTGAGAGTGAGTGAGAGAGAGAAAGTGAGAGAGTGAGTGAGAGTGAGTGAGTGAGAGTGAGAGAAAGTGAGTGAGAGAGAAGTGAGTGAGAGTGAGTGAGAGAGGAGTGAGAGAGAGAGTGAGAGAGAGTGAGAGTGAGTGAGGGAGTGAGAGGAGAGTGAGGAGAGAGTGAGTGAGAGGAGTGAGGAGAGAGAAAGGAGGAGAGTGGAGTGAGTGAGTGAGAGGAGGAGGGGAGAGAGAAGTGAGAGAGAGGGGAGAGAGTGAATGAGGGGAGGGAGAGTGAAGAGAGAGAGTGAGAGGGAAAGAGAGAACATCAGAATCTATCTCTGCCTCCTCAGTGAACCTTAGAATCTAGCACACTTATTTTCATTCTCTTTTCCTTTCTTCCCTCTTTATCTTTCTCTCTTCCTCCTATCTGTCCATTTCTTCATTTCCCTCTCTCTCTCTCTCTCGCTCTCTCGCTCTTACTCTTCATTACTTTGCCATCCATTTATCCTCTTCTATACACAGACCAGGTCTTCTCCCTCTTCAATTCTCTGTCACTCTTCCTCTCCCTCCCTCCTCTCTCTCTTCTTCCTGTCTCCCTCGTTTCCTTTCTCCCTATCTCCCTCTCCTTTTCTCTTCCCTCCCTTCCTTCCTCTCCCCCTCCCTCCCTTCCTTCCTCTCCCCCTCCCTCCCTTCCTTCCTCTCCCCCTCCCTCCCTTCCTTCCTCTCCCCCTCCCTCCCTTCCTTCCTCTCCCCCTCCCTCCCTCCCTCCCTCCCTCCCTCCTGTCCTCTCTCGCCGACATGAATATAAACACCATAATGGATTTTCAGATGACTGACGCCCTACATATTTGCTCGGGAAATGTATTTTATTCTCCCTTATTATTGTATAATTTTTTGTATTCTCCCTTATTCTTGTATACTTTATTGTATTCTCCCTTATTCTTGTATTCTTTTTTGTATTCTCCCTTATTCTTGTATACTTTATTGTATTCTCCCTTATTATTGTATAGTTTTTTGTATTCTCCCTTATTCTTGTATACTTTTTGTATTCTACCTTATTCTTGTATACTTTATTGTATTCTCCCTTATTCTTGTATTCTTTTTTTGTATTCTCCCTTATTCTTGTATACTTTATTTTATTCTCCCTTATTTTTGTATAGTTTTTTGTATTCACCCTTAGTCTTTTATACTTTTTTGTATTCTCCCTTATTCGTGTAAACTTTTATTGTATTCTCCCCTATTCTTGTATACTTTGTTGTATTCTTTCTTATTATACGCTGGTATTTTCTCTATGATTTTCTTATAGTGTGTTATATTGTCTTATAGTGTGTTACGTCCTTTATGATGCTCTTATAGGAGGTTATATTCTCCCTTATTCTCTAATGGAGTGTTATATTTCATGTAGTTAGCTTGTAGGAGGGGGGATTACTGTCTCTCTCTCTCTCTCTCTCTCTCTCTCTCTCTCTCTCTCTCTCTCTCACACACACACACACAGACCAGTGCGGTGAAAGTCACTCTCCTGTGATCATTGCCAAAGATTTTCTTTTTGATTGAACTCCTGATACAAGAGTGAGGTCAGTGTTAGAGTGTAACATCAACCACCTGATAAAACGGACTTGGGGCTAAGGTTGCCATAGCAGCATCTCTCTCTCTCTCTCTCTCTCTCTCTCTCTCTCTCTCTCTCTCTCTCTCTTACTCTCTCCTTTTATTCGTTGGTGATTGGTTGGGGGCGATGTCAATCATCCCTTATCACTGTCTTGCCATAGTTTTAATGTTGGTAGTGATGGTGGTGGCAGTAGTGGTGGTGGCGGTGGTGGTGGTTGTGGTGGTGGTGGTGCTGGTGGTGGCGGTAGTGGTAGTTGTGGTGGTGGTAGGGGTGGTGGCGGTAGTGGTAGTTGTGGTGGTGGTAGTGGTGGTGGCGGTAGTGGTAGTTGTGGTGGTGGTGGTAGTGGTAGTAGTGGTGGTAATGACGTCACTAGTAGGCAAATGGTTAGAATAAGTTAGTGTCGCTATCACGAGGACCCACCTTATTGAGTTGTTCCTGCCCGACAAATTTACTGACCTTTAATAGCATTTGAAACACCGGACCACGATAAAGAATGATATTATTTATTTGGATTTCACTAAGGATTTGATAGAGTACCAGACAAAACACTGTTAAGAAAAGTGGCAGCTCATGGTATAGGAGGGAATGTTTTCACATGGACCTAGGTATGGCTGACCAACAAACAACAGAGTTTATGGGAACCAGTTACAAGTGGCGCTCCGCAAGGATCACTTTTGGGCCCATTGTTGTTTATAATTTATATTAGTAAGAAACGTACGCAAGAGTCAGGTGTCTTTATTCCGAAACGTTTCGCCTAGATAGTAATCTTCATCAGTCGAATACAAAGGTTGTATGTATGAAGACAGCAGTAGTGGAGATGATGTGGTCAGTCCCTCAGCTTGGAGATGTGACTATTGTATATGTGACTTATGTATCTTATTGTCACTACTGATGTTATTACATCTACATCTCTCGGTGTGTATAAACTTAGATACTTCTCAGTGTATTTATCTCCCCTCTTGTTTTAGTTCAAGGTGTCGTAATAGATGTTAAAAGGCACGTAAGTTCCCCCGTCCTCTACTAACATGTTCATTTGTCCACTATAATCTACCTTGTCCATAATTATTATCGCATTTATTTTGTCTGTTTCGTAAGGTGAAGTCCAGGATGTTTCCTTAATTCATGGTATAACTTAACAAATTTTTGTGGACAGTTGTGTTGTAGAGGTGTGAGCTGTACTCACCTAGTTGTGGTTGCAGGGGTCGAGTCACAACTCCTGGTCCCGCCTCTTCACTGGCCGCTACTGGGTCACTCTCCCTGCGCCATGAGCTTTATCATACCTCTGCTTAAAGCTATGTATGGATCCTGCCTCCACTACATCGCTTCCTAAACTATTCCACTTCCCGACCACTCTGTGACTGAATAAATACTTCCTAACATCTCTGTGATTCATCTGAGTCTTCAACTTCCAACTGTGTCCCCTTGTTGTTGTGTCCCATCTCTGGAACATTCTGTCTCTGTCCACTTTGTCAATTCCTCTCAGTATCTTATATGTTGTTATCATGTCCCCCCTGTCTCTCCTGTCCTCCAGTGTCGTCAGGTCGATTTCCCTTAACCTCTCCTCGTAGGACATACCCCTTGTGTGTGTGTGTGTGTGTGTGTGTGTGTGTGTGTGTGTGTGTGTTGTTTACTCACCTATTTGTGGTTGCAGGGATCGAGTCACAACTCCTGGCCCCACCTCTTCGCTGATTACTAGATCCACTCTCTCCCTGCCCCAAGAGCTTTATCGTACTTCTTCTTGAAGCTATGTATGGATTATGCCTCCACTACATCACTCTCCAGTGTGTGTATGTGTACTCACCTAATTGTGGTTGCAGGGTCGTGTCATAGCTCCTGGCCCCGACAGGAGTGTGTGTGTGAGTAACACGTGGTAGGTCGTGAGTTATGGTGTACTAGTTACTAGGTGAGGAACCATCTGAGTGAGAATCATGCCGGCAGGTGGCGTGTGAGGAGCCCGCTGTGAGGTGAGGGAGCCACCTGTAAGGGGAAGAAGCCAGTTGGAGGCGTGTCAGAGGTGCCAGCTGTGAAGTGAGGTTAGCCAGCTGGAGGCGAGTGTGAGGAGCCAGCTGTGAGGTGAGCCAGCTGGAGGCAGGGGAGGATGCCCGGATGGAGAGGGGCGTCACCACCATCTACTTCACTGTGGCCGGAAGACAAGAGCTGGCTCACATCCATCCGGACGCCAGGCCAGACGATGTTAGAGGTGGGTGCTACTCTCTCTCTCTCTCTCTCTCTCTCTCTCTCTCTCTCTCAGTGCTTACTTGGCAATTAGTGTACACAATAATAATAATAATAATAATAATAATAATAATAATAATAATAATAATAATAATAATAATAATAATAATTTATGTATATACACTGAGAGGTGTGTATCCACTAGTAGTTTACATTAATCACTATTTTAGGAATTAAAGTATTCTTGACTGATGGTGAAGAGTCTTAATGACTCACGTGTAGTAGATAGTCTTTGAACCCCATTAACCAACCAACTGCATGGGTTCCAACCCCATGATTCATCACACTCGTGGCAAAGTCATACTTCACCCGCATATATACCTATACAAGGTATATACATGTATACAAGGTATATGTATACAAGGTATATATATGTATAAAGTATATATATATATATATATATATATATATATTATATATATACATACATACAAGGTATATACATACAGTGGACCCCCGGTTTTCGTTATTTTTTCGTTCCAGAATGCTGTTCAAGTGCCATTACCAAACGAATTTATTCCCATAAGGAATAATGTAAAGTAGACTAGTCCTTTTAGACCCCCAAAAATACACTTATAAAAGCACTAAAAAATACACTTACATAAAAGGGCGAGTTTCGATTAGGACGAACACCGAGGGTCCACTGTATATACAAGTTATATACATGTATACGATGTATATACATGTATACGAGGTATATACATGCATGCGAGGTATATACATGTATACAAGGTATAAACATGGCGGCAGAGTCGCTAATAATGTGATATTCATTGTGAGGACAGCTCCAGGAGATGTTTAGAGCCCTTGAGCTCTATTAAAGCTCTATGATGTGGCCCTCATGCCATCCCTCCCCACCTCTCTCTTCTCTATCCCTACCCATATTTCCTCTTTTTCTCTTCTGCCCTCTGATCCTCCCACGCTCTATCCCCTCTTTCTCCCTATATACCTTCCTCTTTCCCTGTGCTCCATCCTTTCTTCTCTCTCTCTCTGCTGCTTGTTGTGTTGAGAGTTGTGGTGGTGTTAGTGGTGGTGGTGTTAGTGGTGGTGGTATTGGTGGTGGTATTGATGGTGGTAGTGGTGGTGGTAGTGGTGGTGGTATTGATGGTGGTATTGATGGTGGTAGTGGTGGTGGTAGTGGTGGTGGTAGTGGTGGTGTTAGTGGTGGTGGTAGTGATGGTGGTAGTGATGGATGGTGGAGCCAGACAACTGATCGCACCTGACTGCCTCATTAATTAGTACACTGCAGGTGGTAGGAGGGCAGCCTCTGTCTCCTGTGGAGGGAGGACCAGCAGCGGGTGGGGCAGGAGGAAGAGTGGAGAGAGTGGGGGAAATCCAGGAGAAAGAGGAAGTGGAGAGGAGGAACAGAAGTAAATGGAAGAAGAGGAGGAAGGGAAGAGAAGTTTCATATAGGCCATTTTAGTCTCTATTTACAACTAGAACACTTTGATGACATCTTACAACACAAAGAAACAATGAATATGATGTCGTGTGTATGTTCCTAACACGTGTGTGTGTGTGTACTCACCTAGTTGTGGTTGCAGGGGTCGATTCATAGCTCCTGGCCCCGCCTCTTCACTGGCCGCTACTGGGTCACTCTCCCTGCGCCATGAGCTTTATCATATCATACCTTTTCTTAAAGCTATGTATGGAACTTGCCTCCACTACATCGCTTCCTAAACTATTCCACTTCCTGACCACTCTTGACTGAAGAAATACTTCCTAACATCCCTGTGATTCATCTGAGTCTTCAACTTCCAACTGTGTCCCCTTGTTGTTGTGTCCCATCTCTGAACATTCTGTCTCTGTCCACCTTGTCATTTCCTCTCAGTATCTTATATGTCGTTATCATGTCTTCCCTATCTCTCCTGTCCTCCAGTGTCGTCAGGTCGATTTCCCTTAACCTCTCCTCGTAGGACATACCCCTTAGCTCCGGGACTAGTCTTGTTGCAAACCTTTGCACTTTCTCTAGCTTCTTTACGTGCTTGGCTAGGTGTGGGTTCCAAACTGGTGCTGCATACTCCAGTATGGGCCTAACGTACACAGTGTACAGTGTGTGTGTGAGAGAGAAAGAGTGTAGCATCCGACCAGTGACAACACAACAAATTCAAGTAAGTCTGGAGACGCGGCCGCCGGGGCAGCGTAGACAGTATGCAGATGAGTTGATCTGTCAAACATTATTCAATGGTCAAGACAACAAGTACACAACAAACAACGTATAGTCAATCTTGCATAATGTATTTGTTGCATGTTTATATTTGTTCCCGACAAATAAAAGTTGTAGGCATTGTTGTATTGCTTAAATGCGAGATATTTTTACTCGGTTTAATTGAGAGAGAGATAAAGAAAGAGAGAAAGAACAGGTTAACCAATTCTGAAGTGTGAACATGGAACTCTTGAACACTTGATCAATAGAAATGGAAGGAGTTACACAGGTGATGTTATCTTGGTATGATAGTCTTGTGATGTTATCTTGGTATGATAGTCTTGTGAAGTTATCTTGGTATGATAGTCTTGTGATGTTATCTTGGTATGATAGTCTTGTGATGTTATCTTGGTATGATAGTCTTGTGATGTTATCTTGATATGATAGTCTTGTGATGTTATCTTGATATGATAGTCTTGTGATGTTATCTTGATATGATAGTCTTGTGATGTTATCTTGATATGATAGTCTTGTGATGTTATCTTGGTATGATAGTCTTGTGAAGTTATCTTGGTATGATAGTCTCGTGATGTTATCTTGGTATGATAGTCTTGTGAGGTTATCTTGGTATGATAGTCTTGTGAGGTTATCTTGGTATGATAGTCTCGTGATGTTATCTTGGTATGATAGTCTTATGATGTTATCTTGGTATGATAGTCTTGTGAGGTTATCTTGGTATGATAGTCTTGTGATGTTATCTTGATATGATAGTCTTGTGATGTTATCTTGATATGATAGTCTTGTGATGTTATCTTGGTATGATAGTCTCGTGATGTTATCTTGGTATGATAGTCTTGTGAGGTTATCTTGGTATGATAGTCTTGTGAGGTTATCTTGGTATGATAGTCTTGTGAAGTTATCTTGGTACGATAGTCTTGTGAAGTTATCTTGGTATGATAGTATTGTGATGTTATCTTGGTATGATAGTCTTGTGATGTTATCTTGGTATGATAGTCTTGTGATGTTATCTTGGTATGATAGTCTCGTGATGTTATCTTGATATGATAGTCTTGTGAGGTTATCTTGGTATGATAGTCTTGTGAGGTTATCTTGGTATGATAGTCTTGTGAAGTTATCTTGGTATGATAGTCTTGTGAAGTTATCTTGGTATGATAGTCTTGTGATGTTATCTTGGTATGATAGTCTCGTGATGTTATCTTGATATGATAGTCTTGTGATGTTATCTTGGTATGATAGTCTCGTGATGTTATCTTGATATGATAGTCTTGTGAGGTTATCTTGGTATGATAGTCTTGTGAGGTTATCTTGGTATGATAGTCTTGTGAGGTTATCTTGGTATGATAGTCTTGTGAAGTTATCTTGGTATGATAGTCTTGTGAAGTTATCTTGGTATGATAGTCTTGTGATGTTATCTTGGTATGATAGTCTCGTGATGTTATCTTGATATGATAGTGTTGTGAGGTTATCTTGGAATGATAGTCTTGTGAGGTTATCTTGGTATGATAGTCTTGTGATGTTATCTTGGTATGATAGTCTTGTGATGTTATCTTGGTATGATAGTCTTGTGATGTTATCTTGGTATGATAGTCTTGTGAAGTTATCTTGGTATGATAGTCTTGTGAGGTTATCTTGGTATGATAGTCTTGTGAGGTTATCTTGGTATGATAGTCTTGTGATGTTATCTTGGTATGATAGTCTTGTGATGTTATCTTGGTATGATAGTCTTGTGATGTTATCTTGGTATGATAGTCTTGTGAAGTTATCTTGGTATGATAGTCTTGTGATGTTATCTTGGTATGATAGTCTTGTGATATTATCTTGGTATGATAGTCTTGTGAAGTTATCTTGGTATGATAGTCTTGTGAAGTTATCTTGGTATGATAGTCTTGTGATGTTATCTTGGTATGATAGTCTTGTGAAGTTATCTTGGTATGATAGTCTTGTGAAGTTATCTTGGTATGATAGTCTTGTGAAGTTATCTTGGTATGATAGTCTTGTGAAGTTATCTTGGTATGATAGTCTTGTGAAGTTATCTTGGTATGATAGTCTTGTGATGTTATCTTGGTATGATAGTCTTGTGATGTTATCTTGGTATGATAGTCTTTTGAAGTTATCTTGGTATGATAGTCTTGTGAAGTTATCTTGGTATTATAGTCTTGTGATGTTATCTTGGTATGATAGTCTTGTGAAGTTATCTTGGTATGATAGTCTTGTGAAGTTATCTTGGTATGATAGTCTTGTGAAGTTATCTTGGTATGATAGTCTTGTGAAGTTATCTTGGTATGATAGTCTTGTGAAGTTATCTTGGTATGATAGTCTTGTGATGTTATCTTGGTATGATAGTCTTGTGATGTTATCTTGGTATGATAGTCTTTTGAAGTTATCTTGGTATGATAGTCTTGTGAAGTTATCTTGGTATTATAGTCTTGTGATGTTATCTTGGTATGATAGTCTTGTGAAGTTATCTTGGTATGATAGTCTTGTGAAGTTATCTTGGTATTATAGTCTTGTGATGTTATCTTGGTATGATAGTCTTGTGATGTTATCTTGGTATGATAGTCTTTATGTTTGATATGGCATAGTCGTCTGGGTAACGAATGATGGTGAAGGTGTTGTCTTCGCAGGGTTGTGGTGAGAGGAGGTGAGATAAGTGAGGGAGAGCAATGAGAGAGAGAGGGAGAGCAATGAGAGAGAGAGGGAGAGCACACTGGCTCAAATTAATGTACGTGATCAGGATGTCAGTGAAAGTAGAGAACGACAGCAGTATATTGATCTGTGAGAGAGAGGGAGAGAAAGAGAGAGGCAGAGGAGGTAGCAGATGTGAAAAGGAAGAATAGAGGGTGAGACTGATGAGAATTATCTGGGGCTAATAGACGAGGTTTAAAGTTAGGGAGAGAGAAATGGAGATTGATGGGTCTGAGAGAGAGAGAGACAGAGACAGAGAGAGAAAGCAAAGTGCTGAACACTTTGCTGGCAAGATGAAGGTTCTTGATCCAGCAAGGGAACTTCCTGTGCTAGTCACAACAACTGTGTCAAAGTTGTTAGAGGTGATAATAAGGCAGGAAGAAGTGTATTTTCTCCCTTAATCCATGGACCAAGGAAAGGCTGTGGACCCAGATTAGCCGAGCCCAAGATTGCTGAGTAGATGTGCAGACCAGCTAGCAGCTCCTCTAACTGGCATCTATCAGCACTGCCTAGCAGTGTTAATGGTCTTCCCTGTGGAAAGAGGCAAATGTAATCCCTGTTCACAAAAAGAAGAGCAGAGCGGAAATCATCAGTGTCACTCCTGTCAGTAATCTCACGGCAGATGACAGAGTTTTTCAGTTACCACTCGCTTCTTTGTGACCGTCAAAATGGCTTCAGAAAAGGTCACGCTGTTGCTGATCTGCTGTTATAGCTCTCCACTATGTGGCACCAGTCACTGGATGAATCCGAGGTCAGCTGGACATTGTGCAGGCTCTGCACTATGTCTCCTCAGTGATTACCTTCAAGGTAGATCTCTAAGCGTAGTTCTCAACGGGACAGAGTCAACAAGACACATTATTGGTACAAGTGTTCCACAGGGAACTGCACTTGGGCCATTGTTATGAAATGTCTACTTCAGTGACCTTCTTCAATTCATCCCAGAATCCCAGGTATATGCAGACGACTGCACTTTGACATTTACTTATCCAAGAGAGGAAATACCAGCTGCTCTTAGTTACATCAATCACCAGCTGCTCTTAGTTGCATCAATCACCAGCTGCTCTTAGTTGCATCAATCACCAGCTGCTCTTAGTTACATCAATCACCAGCTGCTCTTAGTTACATCAATCACCAGCTTACAGCTATATCAGCCTGGGGGAACGATGACAGGTCACACTTGCTCCTGAGAAAACACAAATGGTGATGGTCTTTATGCACCATGATGGTAATGCTGGAGCAGTGGTAAGAATGATGGTCTTTATGCACCATGATGGTAATGCTGGAGCAGTGGTAAGAATGATGGTCTTTATGCACCATGATGGTAATGCTGGAGCAGTGGTAAGAATGATGGTCTTTATGCACCATGATGGTAATGCTGGAGCAGTGGTAAGAATGATGGTCTTTATCCACCATGATGGTAATGCTGGAGCGGTGGTAAGAATGAATGGAAGAGTGTTGGAACCTAGGGATGAAGTTGATATTCTTCGGGTGAAATTTGATTCCAAACTGACTATGAAGAACCACGGTGTAAATCTTGCAAACAAAGCGGCCAGGAAGTTGATAACACTTATAAGTATCTTGCATCTGCTCGACAGTAGAGGCCGCAAGACTTTCTACGAGGTACAAATACACTCACACCTTGAGTATGCTCCACTTTCTTGGATTACCTGCCCACTTCTCATCCACGACTTCTTGACAGAATAGAGAACAGAACAAGACGACCTATCTCTCACCTGAACCCAGCCTGGACAGATCTGTCATTTCAGCAGAGCCTTCAACAGCGGAGGGATGTGGGTGGCCACACTTGACTCCACTCAGCGGACAGCAAGAAGTGAGCTTCTAGACAACAAGACGGGCAGCAAACAGTACGTGATGTACTCCCAGCTGCTGCACTTCACTTAATGTACACCCAGCAGCTGCACTTCACTTGAGGTACACCCAGCAGCTGCACTTCACTTGATGTACACCCAGCAGCTGCTCTTCACTTGATGTACACCCAGCAGCTGCACTTCACTTGATGTACACCCAGCAGCTGCACTTCACTTGATGTACACCCAGCAGCTGCACTTCACTTGATGTACACCCAGAAGCTGCACTTCACTTGATGTACACCCAGCAGCTGCACTTCACTTGATGTACACCCTGCAGCTGCACTTCACTTGATGTACACCCAGCAGCTGCACTTCACTTGATGTACACCCAGCAGCTGCACTTCACTTGATGTACACCCAGCAGCTGCACTTCACTTGATGTACACCCAGCAGCTGCACTTCACGTGATGTACACCCAGCAGCTGCACTTCACTTGATGTACTCCCAGCAGCTGCACTTCACTTGATGTACACCCAGCAGCTGCACTGTACGTGATGTACTCCCAGCAGCTGCACTTCACTGATGTACACCCAGCAGCTGCACTTTACTGATGTACCCCAGCAGCTGCACTTCACTGATGTACACCCAGCAGCTGCACTTCACTTGATGTACCCAGCAGCTGCACTTCATGATGTACTCCCAGCAGCTGCACTTCACTTGATGTACACCCAGCAGCTGCACTTCACTTGATGTACTCCAGCAGCTGCACTTCACTTTGATGTACACCCAGCAGCTGCACTTACTGATGTATCCCAGCAGCTGCACTTCACTTGATGTACACCCAGCAGCTGCACTTACTTGATGTACTCCCAGCGCTGCACTTCACTTGATGTACCCCAGCAGCTGCACTTCACTGATGTACACCCAGCAGCTGCACTTCACTTGATGTACACCCAGCAGCTGCACTTCACTTGATGTACACCCAGCAGCTGCACTTCATTGATGTACCCAGCAGCTGCACTCACTTGATGTACACCAGCAGCTGCACTGCACTGATGTACCCAGCAGCTGCACTTCACTCTCACTGATTCCCACAGCTGCATTCATGAGACACCCAGCTGCACTTCCTGATGTACCCAGAGCGCACTTCTTGATGTACACCCAGCAGCTGCATCATGATTACCAGCAGCGACCATATGTCCCCAGCAGCTACTTCTGATGTACCCCAGCAGCTGCACTTCACTTGAGTACCCAGCTGCCTTGATGTCCAGCAGCTCATCATGATGTACCACAGCTGACTTCATGTACCCCAGCAGCGATTCATGATGTACACCAGCTGCCTCCTTGATACACCACAGCTGCACTTATGAGTACACCACAGCTGCATATGACACCAGCTGCACTATGATTACCAGCAGCACTTACTGATGTAACAGCAGCTGCACTTCTGAGACCAGCGCACTTGATTCACCCAGCTGACATGATGTACCCCAGCTATTGTGTACCGAGCGCATACGATGTACCCCAGCAGCGCACTCATGATGTCCCCAGCAGCGACTCACTGATGACCCCAGCAGCTCACTTCAGATGTACCCCAGCGCTGCTTCGATAAGCCACTGATGTACCAGCGCCCGATGACCGCAGTCACTTATGATGTCACCAGCGCATCATGATTACCCAGCAGCTGCACACTATGTACACCCGCGCGCCTATATTACACCCAGCAGCTGCATCTGATACTCCCAGCCGCCTCGATGTACCCAGCGCACTCATGATGACCCCAGGCTGCACTTCCTGTACGCAGCTGCACTTCACTTGATGTACCCAGCAGCTGACTTCCTTGATGTACCCCGCAGTGCACTCACTTGATGTCCAGCAGTGCCTCACTATACCCGCAGCTGACTTCACTTGATTACCCCAGCAGCTCATCATGATTACCCCAGCATATCATGATGTACCCAGCTGCACTCTGATGTACCCCAGCAGCTGCTCCTTAGACTCCCAGCAGCGACTCCTTGATGTACCCAGCAGCTGCACCATGATGTACCCCAGCAGCTGCACTTCATGAACCCCAGCGCATCTGATGTCACCCAGCGCTCACTTGATGTACCCAGCTGCACTCATGAGTACACCAGCGCACTTCACTTGATGCACCAGCCACTTCATGATGTCCCCACAGCTGCACTTCCTTGATGTACCCAGCAGCTGCTCTTGATGCACCGCTGCACTTCCGTCACGCTGCATTACTTGAGTACACCAGCTGCCATGATGTACCCCAGCTGCACTTCACTTGATGTACCACAGCTGCCATGATGTACGAGCCATACGATGTACCCAGCAGCTGCATCTTGTGTAACCCCAGCTCACTTCCTTGATGTACCCAGCTGCACTTCACTGATGTACCCAGCTGCACTTCTGATGTACACCCAGCGCACTTCATTGATGTACTCCCAGCAGCGACTCATATGCACAGCAGCTGCACTTCCTTGATACACCCAGCAGCTGCACTTCACTTGATGTACTCCCACAGCTGCACTTCACTTGATGTACACCCAGCAGCTGCACTTCACTGATGTACTCCCAGCAGCTGCACTTCTCACTTGATGTACACTCCAGCAGCTGCACTTCACTTGATGTACTCCCAGCAGCTGCACTTCACTGATGTACACCCAGCAGCTGCACTTCACTTGATGTACACCCAGCAGCTGCACTTCACTTGATGTACTCCCAGCAGCTGCACTTCACTTGATGTACACCCAGCAGCTGCACTTCACTTGATGTACTCCCAGCAGCTGCACTTCACTTGATGTACACCCAGCAGCTGCACTTCACTTGATGTACTCCCAGCAGCTGCACTTCACTGATGTACACCCAGCAGCTGCACTTCACTTGATGTACTCCCAGCAGCTGCACTTCACTTGATGTACACCCAGCAGCTGCACTTCACTTGATGTACACCCAGCAGCTGCACTTCACTTGATGTACTCCCAGCAGCTGCACTTCACTTGATGTACACCCAGCAGCTGCACTTCACTTGATGTACTCCAGCAGCTGCACTTCACTGATGTACTCCAGCAGCTGCACTTCACTTGATGTACCCCAGCAGCTGCACTTCACTTGATGTACCCCAGCAGCTGCACTTCACTTGATGTACTCCCAGCAGCTGCACTTCATTATGTACACCCAGCAGCTGCACTTCACTTGATGTACCCCAGCAGCTGCACTTCACTTGATGTACCCTTAGCAGCTGCACTTCACTTGATGTACACCCCAGCAGCTGCACTTCACTTGATGTACCCCAGCAGCTGCACTTCACTTGATCCCAGCAGCTGCACTTACTATGACCCAGCAGCTGCACTTCACTTGATGTACACCCAGCAGCTGCACTTCACTTGATGTACACCCAGCAGCTGCACTTCACTTGATGTACACCCAGCAGCTGCACTTCATGATGTACTCCAGCAGCTGCACTTCACTTGATGTACACCAGCAGCTGCACTTCACTGTCTGTGTACCCCAGCAGCTGCACTTCACTTGATGTACACCAGCAGCTGCACTCATTGATGTACCAGCAGCTGCATTCTTGTGTACTGCTAGTTCCTTGGTACTGCGCTGCAGTTTCTTGTGTTAGTCGTCTGCTAGTTCTTGGTACTGCTAGTTCTTGGTACTGCTGTCTCTTTTGGTACTGCTAGTTCTTGGTTCTGCTAGTTCTTGGTACTGCTAGTTCTTGGTTACTGCTAGTTCTTGGTTCTGCTAGTTCTTGGTACTGCTAGTTCTTGGTTCTGCTAGTTCTTGACGTATTCTTGTTCTGCTAGTTCTTGGTACTGGTAGTTCTTGGTACTGCAAGTTCTTGGTACTGCTAGTTCTTGGTACTGCTAGTTCTTGGTACTGCTAGTTCTTGGTACTGCTAGTTCTTGGTACTGCTAGTTCTTGGTACTGCTAGTTCTTGGTACTGCTAGTTCTTGGTACTGCTAGTTCTTGGTACTGCTAGTTCTTGGTACTGCTAGTTCTTGGTACTGCTAGTTCTTGGTACTGCTAGTTCTTGGTACTGCTAGTTCTTGGTACTGCTAGTTCTTGGTACTGCTAGTTCTTGGTACTGCTAGTTCTTGATGGTTCTTGTACTAGTTCTTGGTTCTGCTAGTTCTTGGTACTGCTAGTTCTTGGTACTGCTAGTTCTTGGTACTGCTAGTTCTTGGTACTGCTAGTTCTTGGTACTGCTAGTTCTTGGTACTGCTAGTTCTTGGTACTGCTAGTTCTTGGTTCTGCTAGTTCTTGGTACTGCTAGTTCTTGGTACTGCTAGTTCTTGGTACTGCTAGTTCTTGGTACTGCTAGTTCTTGGTACTCTAGATCTTGGTACTGCTAGTTCTTGGTACTGCTAGTTCTTGGTACTGCTAGTTCTTGGTACTGCTAGTTCTTGGTACTGCTAGTTCTTGGTACTGCTAGTTCTTGGTACTGCTAGTTCTTGGTACTGCTAGTTCTTGGTACTACTAGTTCTTGGTACTGCTAGTTCTTGGTACTGCTAGTTCTTGGTACTGCTAGTTCTTGGTACTGCTAGTTCTTGGTACTGCAATTTCTTGGTACTGCTAGTTCTTGGTACTGCTAGTTCTTGGTACTGCTTCACTGACTCAGTACCCGCGTAAGTTTATGACCACACACACACACACACACACACACACACACACACACACACACACACACACACACACACACACTAACACTAACACATAGACACACATAGACAGTGACAAGGAAACCATGGGATTGGGTACATTGGCAGTACATACGTGGGTACATAAGGACAGTAAGGATACATAACGACTAACGTGGGTAGACAGCCCCCTACCACCATTCCCCTGCCTCTATCACCTCCCCTCACTCATCCCCCTCTCCCTCTTCCCTTCCCAGACCTTTCCGCTCTTCCACCCACCCACTTCCCTACACTCTCACTCTACCTCACACTCTCTTGCCCCATGACTCTCTCCCCCTCTCTTACACTCTCACTCTCACACTCACACACCTCACATTCAATCTCTCCTCTCACACACTCTCACTATCTCACACACTATATCCCCATCTCTCTCTCCCCACCTCTCTCTCTCTCTCCCTATCTCTGTTGCCCCATCTCTCTCCCCATCTCTCTCTCCCTCTCCCTCTCTCATCTGTCTCCCCATCTCTCTCCCTCTCCCCATCCCTCTCTCTCCCCAGCTCTCCCTCCTTCCCCATCTCTCCCTCTCTTATCTCTCTTCTCTACCCTTCCCTCCCCCTTCTCCTGGTCCCCGAATTCTCTCTCTCTCTCTCTCTCTCTCTCTCCTCTCTCATCTCTCCCTCCACCCTCTTCCCCTCCCCCTCCTTCTCCCTCTAGTCCCCAAATCATCTCTCTCTCTCCCCATCTCTCTCCCTCTCCCCATCCCTCTCTCTCTCTCCCCATCTCTCCCTCCCCCATCTCTCCTCTCTTCTTATCTCACTTTCCTACTCTTTTCCCTCACCCTTCTCCTAGTCCCCAAATCCTCTCTCTCTCTCTCTCCCCACCTCTGCATATCTCTCCTTCTCCACCCTTCCTCCCCCTTCTCCCACTAGTCCCCAAATCCCTCTCTCTCTCCCAATCTCTACCTGTTTCCTTTCTCTCTAGTCCCCTAATCCCCCTCTCTCTTTTATCTACCTCTCCTTCCTCTTTCACTCCCCCAAAAAAAATGGTGGTAGGGACTCGCAGGACCAGGGACCAGAGGAGAACGGCCTGGTAAGGAAGAATGGATGGAAGAGCAGTGCAAAAGGATGGAACAAGAGTGGAGAGAAAACTAGGAGAGCTTTCTGCAAAGATGGGAGAGAGCTTTGAAACTGGAAAAGAGGTTGGGGGAGGAGAAGAACTGGGAGTCACAAGCTGAAGATGCAGTAGCCAGGATAAGGGGCCTAGAAGATGAGGTAAACAGGCTGAAGCAGGTTACAGGGGTACTGACCAGTAAAGACACAGCATCAAGGGGGCCCATCGGGAAGGAAGGAGATGTAACTTACGCTACGGCCGTATCTGCCTACCAAGCAGGGCCAAGGAGCGAAGGGGGTGAGCAGCTGAGAGCAGGTGGAGAGCGACAGGAAAAAGGGAGAAACAGGAGCCTGAGCTGCAGAGGGAAAGGCAATGGGAGGAGTAGAGGGCAAAGACAGTGTTTATTCATGGGCTGAAGGAGAGAGAGGGAAGGACACACACTGAAAGACGGCAGGCAGAAAGAAAGGAGATTGAGAGCATACTCAAAGAAATAGGTGAAGAAGACATGTCCGAGATTGTAAATTTTCAGAGAATAGGGGTACTCAAGGTGAGAAAA
>WNWK01035416.1:0-19782 GCA_009830355.1 Cherax destructor | reverse complement strand
CCAACAAGGAGTATCTTTGACCTCCTATATATCTCTCTCAAGACCCACGCGACACTGGAAGCTGAAGACTCAGATGAGTCAAAGAGATGTTAGGAAGCATTTCTTCAGCCACAGAGTAGTCAGGAAGTGGAATAGTGTAGAGAAAGATATAGTGGAGGCAGGAACCATACATAGTTTTAAGACAAGGTATGATAAAGCTCATGGAGCAGGGAGAGCAGAGACCCAGTAGCGGACAGCGAAGAGGCGGGGCCAGGAGCTGAGTCTCGACCCCTGTAACCACAATTAGGTGAGTACAATTAGGTGAGTACACACCAGGGAGGGATAACAGGGAAGGCACTCCAATGGATCAGGGAATACCTGTCAGGAAGACAGCAGCGAGTCATAGTACGTGGCGAAGTGTTAGAGTGGGCACCGGTAACGAGTGGGGTTCCACAGGGGTCACTCATAGAACCGGTGCTGTTTCTGGCATTAGTGAACGACATGACGGAAGGAATAGACTCCGAAGTGTCCCTTTTTGCAGATGATGTGAAGTTGATGTGAAGAATTCAATCGGACGAGGACCAGGCAGAACTACAAAGGGATTTGGACAGGCTGCAAGCCTGGTCCAG
Organism: Cherax destructor; assembly: GCA_009830355.1. Lineage (NCBI taxonomy): Eukaryota > Metazoa > Arthropoda > Malacostraca > Decapoda > Parastacidae > Cherax > Cherax destructor. Next base: position 19,174 of record WNWK01035416.1, on the reverse strand, counting down.
CAATTTGCTCCTGAAGTTCAACCCCACCAAGTGCAAAGTAAGGAAGATTGGGCAAAGGCAAAGAAGACCGCAGACAGAGTACAGCCTAGGGGGCCAGAGACTACAAACCTCAATCAAGGAAACGGATCTTGGGGTGAGTATAGCACCAGACACATCTCCTGAGGCGCACATCAACCAAATAACTGCTGCAGCATACGGGCGCCTAGCAAACCTAAGAACAGCATTCCAACATCTTAATAATGAATCGTTCAGGACCCTGTACACTGTGTACGTTAGGCCCATATTTTATTATGGAGCACCAGTTTGGAACCCACACCTAGCCAAGCACGTAAAGAAGCTAGAGAAAGTGCAAAGGTTTGCAACAAGACTAGTCCCGGAGCTAAGGGGTATGTCCTACGAGAAGAGGTTAAGGGAAATCGACCTGACGACACTGGAGGACAGGAGAGATAGGGGGGACATGATAATGACAGATAAAATACTGAAAGGAATTGACAAGGTGGACAGAGATATAATGTTCCAGAGATGGGACACAGCAACAAGGTAACACAATTGGAAGTTGAAGACTCAGATGAATCACAGAGATGTTAGGAAGTATTTCTTCAGTTACTGAGTGGTCGGAAAGTGGAATAGTTTGGGAAGCGATGTAGTGGAGGCAGGTTCCATTCATAGCTTTAAGAAGAGGTATGATAAAGCTCATGGCGCAGGGAGAGTGACCCAGTAGCGGCCAATGAAGAGGCGGGGCCATGAGCTATGAATCGGCCCCTCCAACCACAACTAGGTGAGTACAACTAGGTGAATATACACACTCACACACACACACACACACACACACACACACACACACACACACACACACACACACACACACACACACATACACACACACACACACACACACACACATACACACACATACACACACACACACACACACACACACACACACACACGTATGAAAGGCCCCTTGGAGCTAGTGATCATTTGGTTCTGTGTTTTGATTATATAGTTGAGCTACAAATGGAAAGGGGAGCACGAATAGGAAAGGAGAAACGAAACTACAAAAGGGGGGACTACACAGGCATGAGGAACTTCCTACAAGACGTTCAGGGGGAGAGAGAATTGGCAGGAAAACCAGTAAAAGAAATGATGGAATATGTGACAACCAAATGCAAAGAGGCAGAGGAGAGGTTTGTCCCCAAGGGAAACAGAAGTAATGGGAAGACCAGAACGAGTCCTTGGTTCACCCAGAGGTGTAGGGAGGCAAAAAGTAAGTGTAATAGAGAATGGAAAAAGTACAGAAGACAAAGGACCCAGGAAATAAAGAGATTAGCCGAAGAGCCAGAAACGAATATGCACAGGTAAGAAGGGAGGCTCAGCGACAATATGAAAATGATATAGCATCAAAAGTCAAGTCTGACCCAAAGCTGTTGTATAGCCACATCAGGAGGAAAACAACAGTTAAGGACCAGGTAATCAGGCTGAGAAAGGAAGGTGGGGAGTTCACAATAAACGACCAAGAGGTATGTGAGGAGCTCAACATGAGATTTAAAGAAGTATTTACACAGGAGACAGGTAGGACTCCAGGAATTCAGAATAGGGAGGTATACCAACAAGTGCTGGATGAAATACACACAGCCGAGGAGGAGGTGAAGAAGCTGCTATGTGAACTCGATACCTCAAAAGCGGTGGGACCGGACAACATTTCTCCGTGGGTCCTTAGAGAGGGAGCAGAGATGTTGTGTGTGCCACTAACACAAATCTTCAACACATCCATTGAAACTGGGTAACTACCTGACGCTTGGAAGATGGCAAATGTAGTCCCAATTTTTAAGAAAGGAGACAGACACGAGGCATTAAACTACAGACCTGTGTCACTGACGTGTATAGTATGCAAAGTCATGGAGAAGATCATCAGGAGGAGAGTGGTGGAGCACCTAGAAAGACACAAGCTTATAAACGACAACCAGCACGGTTTCAGGGAAGGAAAATCCTGTGTCACAAACCTACTGGAGTTTTATGACAAGGTAACAGAAGTAAAACACGAGAGAGAGGGGTGGATAGACGGCATTTTTTTGGACTGCAAGAAGGCGTTCGACACAGTTCCTCACAAGAGGTTAATGCAAAAGCTAGATGATCAGGCACACGTAACAGGAAAAGCACTGCAATGGATCAGAGAATATCTGACAGGGAGGCAACAACGAGTCATGGTACGTGACGAGATGTCAGAGTGGGCACCTGTGACGAGTGGAGTTCTACAAGGGTCAGTCCTAGGACCTGTACTGTTTTTGGTATATGTGAATGACATAACGGAAGGGATAGACTCAGAAGTGTCCCTGTTTGCAGATGATGTGAAGTTAATGAGAAGAATCAAATCAGTCGAGGACCAGGCAGGACTACAAAGAGACCTGGACAGGCTGCAAGCCTGGTCCAGTAACTGGCTCCTTGAATTTAACCCTGCCAAATGTAAAGTCATGAATATCGGGGAAGGGCAAAGAAGACCGCAGACAGAGTATAGTCTAGGTGGCCAAAGACTGCAAACCTCACTCAAAGAAAAAAATCTTGGGGTGAGTATAATACCGAGCACATCTCCTGAGGCACACATCAATCAGATAACTGCTGCAGCATACGGGCGGCTGGCAAACCTAAGAATAGCGTTCCAATACCTCACTAAGGAATCATTCAAGACTCTGTATACCATATACGTCAGGCCCATACTGGAGTATGCAGCACCAGTTTGGAACCCACACCTGGTCAAGCACGTCAAGAAATTAGAGAAAGTGCAAAGGTTTGCAACAAGACTAGTCCCAGAGCTAAGGGATTGTCCTACGAAGAAAGGTTAAGGGAAATCGGCCTGACGACACTAGAGGACAGGAGGGTTAGGGAGACATGATAACGACATATAAAATACTGCGAGGAATAGATAAGGTGGACAGAGACAAGATGTTCCAGAGAGGGGACACAGAAACAAGGGGTCACAATTGGAAGTTGAAGACTCCTATGAGTCAAAGGGATGTTAGGAAGTATTTCTTCAGTCATAGAGTTGTCAGGAAGTGGAATAGCTTAGAAAGCGACATAGTGGAGGCAGGAACCATACATAGTTTTAAGACTAGGTTTGATAAAGCTCATGGAGCAGGGAGAGAGAGGACCTAGTAGCAATCAGTGAAGAGGCGGGGCCAGGAGCATGACTCGACCCCTGCAACCACAAATAGGTGAGTACAAATAGGTGAGTACACACACACACACACTGGGCAGCTACCTGAGGTATGGAAAAAGGCCAACGTAGTCCCCATCTTTAAAAAAGGAGACAGAAAAGAGGCACTAAACTATAGACCGGTGTCACTTACGTGTATAGTGTGCAAAGTCTTGGAGAAAATTATCAGAAAAAGAATAGTGGAGCATCTGGACCGGCACAGGATAATCAACGCCAGACAGCACGGATTCATGGAAGGCAAATCCTGTGTAACAAACCTGGAGTTCTATGACAAAGTAACAGAGGTAAGACAAGAGAGAGAAGGGTGGGTTGATTGCATTTTCCTGGACTGCAGGAAGGCCTTCGACACAGTTCCTCATATGAGATTAGTAAAGAAGTTGGAAGACCAAGCATGTATAACAGGAAGGGCACTGGAATGGATCAGGGAATACCTCACAAGGAGGCAACAACGGGTCATGGTGCGTGATGAGGTATCACAGTGGGCGCCTGTGACGAGTAGGGTACCGCAGGGGTCAGTCCTAGGACCAGTGCTATTCTTGGTATATGTGAATGACATGACGGACGGGATAGACTCAGAAGTGTCTCTGTTCGCAGATGATGTGAAATTAATGAGGAGAATCAAATCGGATGAGGACCAAACAGGACTTCAAAGAGACCTGGACAAGCTTGACATCTGGTCTAGCAAATGGCTTTTCGAATTTAATCCCACCAAAAGCAAAGTCATGAAGATCGGAGAAGGGCAGAGGCTACAAACAAAGTCTACAAACCTCGTCAAAGGAGAAAGACCTTGGGGTGAGTATAACGCCAAACACGTCTCCGGAAGCACACATCAACCAGATAACTGCGGCAGCATATGGGCGACTGGCAAACCTAAGATTAGCGTTCCGTTACCTTAACAAGGAATCGTTCAAGACACTGTACACCATGTACGTCAGGCCCATACTAGTCTGGAACCCACACCTGGTCAAGCACGTCAAGAAATTAGAGAAAGTGCAAAGGTTTGCGACAAGGTTAGTTCCACAACTCAGAGGACTGCCCTATGAAGAAAGGTTGAGGGAAATCGCACTAACAACACTGGAGGACAGAAGGGTTAGAGGAGACATTATAACGACATACAAAATACTGCGGGGAATCGACAAGGTAGATAGTGACAGGATGTTCCAGAGAGGGAACATAGATACAAGGGGGCACAATTGGAAGCTGAAGACTCAGATGAGTCAAAGGGATGTTAGGAAGCAGTTCTTCAGCCATAGAGAGTCAGGAATTGGAATAGTCTAGCAAACGATATAGTGGAGTCAGGAACTATACATAGCTTTGAAACAAATTATGATAAAGCTCATGGAGCATGGAGAGAAGAAGCCCAGTAGCGGATAGCGAAGAGGCGGGGCCAGGAGCTGAGTCTCGACCCCTGCAACCACAATTAGGTGAGTACACTCACACACACAATCACACACACACACACTCACACACACACACACTCACACACACACGTAGTGGAGGCAGGAACCATACATAGTTTTAAGACGAGGTTTGATAAAGCTCGGAGCAGGGAGAGAGAGGACCTAGTAGCAATCAGTGAAGAGGCGGGGCCAGGAGCTATGAATCGACCCCTGCAACCACAAATAGGTGAGTACACACACACACACACACTCTGACACACACACACTGACAGACACAAACACTGACACACACACTGACACACACACTGACCGACACATACACTGACACACACACTGACACCCGAAGCTGTTGTATAGCAACATCAGGAGGAAAACAACAGTCAAGGACCAGGTAATCAGGCTGAGAAAGGAAGGTGGGGAGTTCACAATAAACGACCAAGAGGTATGTGAGGAGCTCAACATGAGATTTAAAGAAGTATTTACACAGGAGACAGGTAGGACTCCAGGAATTCAGAATAGGGAGGTATACCAACAAGTGCTGGATGAAATACACACAGCCGAGGAGGAGGTGAAGAAGCTGCTATGTGAACTCGATACCTCAAAAGCGGTGGGACCGGACAACATTTTCCGTGGGTCCTGAGGGGGGCAGAGTGTTGTGGCCACAACACAAATCTTAAAAAATCCATTGAAACTGGGCAACTACCTGCGCGTGGAAGATGGCAAATGTAGTCAGAATTTTTTTAAAAAAGGAGACAGACACGAGGCATTAAACTACAGACCTGTGTCACTGACGTGTATAGTTGCAAAGTCATGGAAAGATCATCAGAAGTAGGGGTGGAGAACCTAGAAAGACACAAATAAACGACAACCAGCACGGTTTCGGGAAGGAAAATCCTTTTCACAAACCTCGGGGGTTTTATGACAAGGTAACAGAAGTAAAACACGAGAGAGGGGGGAAAGATGCATTTTTGACTAAGAAGGCGTTCGACACAGTTCCCCACAAGAGGTTAATGAAAACCCCCAGGATGACACACGTAACAGGAAAAGCTTGCAATGGATCAGAATATCTGACGGGAGGCAACAACGAGTCATGGTATGCGGATTCGAGGGGCCCTGTGAATGGGGTTCCCCCGGGTCAGTCCTAGGACCTGTACTGTTTTGGTATATGTGAATGACATAAGGAAGGGGTAGACTCAAAATGCCCCTTTGCAGATGAGGGGAAATTAATAGAAGAATCAAATCAGTCGAGGACCAGGGGATAAAAGAGACCTGGACAGGCGCAAGCCGGGTCCCGCTGGCTCCTTAATTTAACCCCAAATGTAAAGCATGAATATCGGGAAGGCAAAAAAACCGCAGAAAAAGGGGCTAGGGGGCCAAAAACTGCAAACCTCCTCAAAGAAAAGATTTGGGGGGGGAAAATCCACACATCTCCTGAGGCAACATCAATCAGATAACTGCTGCAGCATACGGGGGGTGGAAACCTAAGCACGTCAAGAAATTAGAGAAAGTGCAAAGGTTTGGACAAGGTTAGTTCCCCTCGGGGACTCCCTATGAAGAAAGGTTGGGGGAAATCGCACAACAACACTGGAGGACAGAAGGGTTAGAGGAGACATTATAACGCTAAAAATACGGGGGAATCGCAAGGTGATAGTGACAGGATGTTCCAGGGGGGGCATAGATAAAGGGCTTGGAAGCTGAAGACCGATGAGAAAAGGGATGTTAGGAAGCAGTTCTTCAGCCATGAGTAGTAGGTTGGGAAAAGTCTAGAAACGATATAGTGGAGTCGGGGAAATATACTACTTTAAAAAAAATTATGATGCCGGGATGGAGAGAAGAAGCCCAGTAGCGGATGGAAAAGGCGGTGCCAGGGCGGTCTCGACCCCTGCAACCACAATTGGTGAGTACACTCACACACAAATCACACACACACCCTCACTCACACACACACACCACACACACCTAGTGGGGAGGGAAAATACATAGTTTTAAGACGAGGTTTGATAAAGCCGGGGCAGGGAGAGAGAGGACCTGAGAATCGTAAGAGGCGGGCCAAATTTTATCGCCCTGCAACCACAAATAGGTGAGTACACACACACACACAAAATATAGTTTAAAAGGGTATGATAAAGCTATGGCGCAGGGAGTGACCCAGTAGCCCCGGGGGGCGGGGAGGTTATCTCCCCGGGTTCCCGAAGGGCTTCCGGGGATCAAGTTCCCCGGGGCCCGGGGCTAGGCCAGGCCTCCCGGTGGATCAGGGCCTGATAACGGGCTGTTACTGGTGGCGCGTGTCCCCTGAACCGCCTTCTGATCTGGCAATGAATCGCCCCCTGCAACCAAAACTAGTGGGGGGAAATTTTTTGCCCGCTGGTTAAACCATCGCTGAACTAACCTTAGATTTCAGTAATTTTTTAAAGTCATAAACAGAGGTAAAGTTAATTTGTCTTTTTTCAAGGATTTTTTTAAATTTTTTTTTTATTATTTTTTTAAAATTAAGGGCTCTGGTGGTCTGGTGGCTAAAGCCCCCCTTTACACGGGGAGGGGGGTTTTGGGGGGAAACATTGGGGTTTTCTTTCACCTGTTTTCTTTTTCCCCCCTCAGAAAATGGGGCCTGGGTGTTAGTCGACTGGGTGAGTCCATCCTGGGACACTGACCTAATTTTGGGGAAAAGCTGCTCCAAGGACTTTCTAATAGTAGTATGTCATTTTGTCACGGCCTTTACCCTTTCCCTTTTTTTGGAAATAAAGATATTATTTTTTTTTTATTTTTTTTTATTATTATTATTATTATTATTTTTAAATTATTATTATTATTATTATTATTATTATTATTATTATTATTTTTATTTTTTAAAAAAATGACACTATATCTATTAGTAATAGACATCTAGTTGGGGGTTTTTTAAAAGTTAATACCCCGGTCATTACCCAAATTATAAATTTTTCCCCATGGGGCCCCCAACCAAAAAATTAACCAAAGCAAAAAATTAATTTTTATTAAAAAAAGAGTGTCTGGGTTTCCCAAAAGAAATTTTTTACATATAAAAAGGATTTTCCCATTAAGTAATGTTTTAGAAGGTTAGCCCTAATTATATAAAAAAAGGCTGTGCGGGGGGCACAAAAAATTTAAATGACTAAAAAACCCCACAGGTACAATGTCAGTAAGACAATAAAAAGATATATGCAAATAAGAAAAATATTATGAGTGTTTCCCCAAAATAACCTAAAACTGACCCAAATTGGGGATGAACTTCTCGGCATTTCTCTCAAACTCCCAATCAGAACATTTTTATTGCCCAAATAAAATGACCAGTTCCAGCAGCAATATAACAAAAACCAACACAGGGCGGGAAAAGGAGATGAAAATCACCTAACGGGGGGCCATCTGACCCTAAAAATTTCAAAAAAATCCCTACTGGTAGGTTCAGCATAAACAATCCCAAACTGGGGGGGGCCCGATCCCATCAATTAGGCAGGAGCTGTAGCTTGAGCCCCAAAGTTATCTCAAGTGTCAATGTGACACCAAAAAAAAACGTCGAAAATCACTCCCTAGTCTATCCTCTGTGGGGGGTTCACAAGTCCTGAGAAGTATTTTGTCTCACCACCGAACACATACTCTACCCAAACATAGTCTAAATGGCGAGAAAACAAGCAGAGACAGGAGAAAAGGTGTTGACTCAACGTGTCCAGCTGCGTAGTGCTCTGGAGCAAGGAGAAGCAGCCACCCACCTCGGGTGGAATCACGTGACTCCCTCCCAGCAACTAGAGGGCGGAAACATAACAAGCGTAGTGTCCTAACTTAGTTTGCCAACTCCAAGGCAGCTACTACAAACATGAGCACAATTTATAATTTTAAATCCTACCTAATGAACATAGCTAAGTCAAATAATGTCAAATACAATTAAAAAATTAAAAAAAAGCACGATATTAACGATTTTAGCTTTTTATGAGAATATCAGCAATATAAAATTTTAGAAAATGGAAATAGTATACATGAAATATATATCTTTTTTTTTAAAATTGGGGCCCCTTCTGGGGGGCCAAAAAATTTTATTATTATTATTATTATTATTATTATTATTATTATTTATTATTATTATTATTATTATTATTATTTTAAATTTTTATTATTATTTTCCCCAAAATGAAACTTTAAATGATTCCAGAATATTTTTTCCCTTTGGGTTTTTTTTGGAGCTTCTCGTCTCTATTTCACTCATAACAAAAGACAGTCTCATCCGATCGACACTGTGGGGTGTGGCTTTTATGGCCCCTCTGTATCCCATACTTGAAGTGTTGGTTTTTTTAAAAGTTCCTGACACCCCTTTCACCCCCCCCAGCACCTCACCCTCACCCTGTCACCCCCCCCCCAGCACCTCACTCACCTTCCCCCCCCCGGGCCCCAAAACCCCCCCTGCCCCCCCCCCCCACCCCCTCCCCCAGTCCCCCCCCCAAAAAACCCCCTCCCCGTCACCCCTCCCTCACAAAAACCCCCCCAGTCACCCCCCCCTCACACTGGCCCCACTCACCCAGTCCCCCCCCCGCTCAAAAAACACACTCCCCCGGGCCCCCCCCCTCCCCCCCACCCCCGTACCCCTCCCTCCCCATCACCCCCGTCACCCCCCCCCCAGCACCTAAAACCCTTCCCCCCTCCCCCACACTGACACCTCACCCAGTCACCCCCCCCCCACACATACCCCACTCACCCTGTCACCCCCCCCCCCCGCCCTACCCCCCGCTGTCCCCCCCCCCCCCCTGGCCCCCCACCCAGTCACCCCCCCCCTCACAAAAACCACTCACCCAGTCCCCCCCTCCCTCACACTGACCCCTCCCCCCAGTCCCCCCCCCCAGCACCTACCCCTCACCCTGTCACCCCCCCCTCACACTGACACACTCACCCAGTCCCCCCCTCCCCCTCCCCCCACCCTGTCACCCCTCCCCCCGGCCCACACTCACCCAGTCACCCCCCCCCCAAAAACACACTCACCCAGTCACCCCTCCCTCCCCCGACACACTCACCCCCGTCACCCCCTCCCCAGCACCTACCCCTCACCCTGTCCCCCCCTCCCTCCCTGACACACTCACCAAGTCCCCCCCTCCCTCCCCCACATACACACTCACCCAGTCCCCCCTCCCTCACACATAAAACACTCACCCAGTCACCCCTCCCTCCCCCACTGACACACTCCCCCAGTCCCCCCTCCCTCAAAAAACCCCCCTCCCCCGTCCCCTCCCCCCCCACACCACCCAGTCCCCTCCTCCCTCAAAAAACCTCTCACCCAGTCACCCCTCCCCAAAAACCCCTCCCCCAGTCACTCCCCCCTCACAAAACACACTCCCCCGTCACTCCTCCCTCCCCCATACCCCCCACCCAGTCCCTCCTCCCCAAAATACACACTCACCCAGTCACCCCTCCCCCCACTGGGCCCCTCCCCGGGCACCCCCTCCCTCAAAAACCCCCACTCACCCAGTCACCCCCCCCTCCACATACACACTCCCCCAGTCCCCCTCCCCACCACCCCCACCCAGTCACCCCCTCCCTCCACCCCTCACCCAGTCCTCCTCCCTCCCACCCACTCATCCAGCCCCCCTCCCTCCCAATGACACCTCACCCAGCCCCCCCCTCCCTAAAAATACACCCCCCCCCAATCACCCCCCCTCACCCCCCACCCCCTCCCCACACATACCCCTGTCCTCAACACTCCGTACACACAAATATCCCCAAACCCTTTTCCTCCCAAACACACCCACATGCACCCCTTCTCTCCCCCCTCACCCCCCTCTCACAGCAAGAAACCCCCCAAAACCCGGCCCCCCCCCAGACAGAACATGACCAAAAAGACAACAACATGACCAACAGCACAGACAGCAAATGCCCAAAAGCACAGACAACTGCCGGGAGTGAGCCCTAATACCATAGTTTGTTTTGGAATTAATCCCAAACCACACTAAAAACCCAAAATTAAAAGAAAATGTAACAAGCAGACAATGAACACAAAACCCCCCCAAAGGGTCCCAAAATTTTATACCAGAAAGTGAAAAAACACACAAACTGGCATAAAAGTTTTTAAAACACATAAAACTCATACACACACAAAAACACATACTTTTGGGGGGGTACACCATAAATTTTGGGGAAAAATACAAAAACCCCGAGGGGGGGAAGAGGCGTAAGCGAAAGAATCTAAAGGGATGGGCCCCTTAAATCAAACAACAATTTTAAAAAATCTTTTGAAACAGGAACTACTTGAGGTAGGAAGACGGAAATGAGCCCTTTTTTTTAAATAGCGGAACAGACACGAATTCTACAGCCCCGTGTCACTGACATGTATAGTAGCAGTCAAAGAAGATTAAAAAGGTGACCCCCGAAAGGAATGAGCTTTTAAACGACCAGAGAATTCGGGGGTGGGAAATCCTTTTTAAACCTACTGGAGTTCTTTGACAAGATGACAGTAGTAAGAAAAAAAAAAGAGAGGGGGGGGGCAGTTTTTTGAACTGAAAAAAGGTTTTTTAAAATTTTCCCCACGGGTTTAAAAGCGGAGGCCGGGAAAGGGGGAAACAGGAAGGCACTGCAGGTTTAGAGAATACCTGAGGGGGGAAAAAACACCCAGGAGTCATGGTACGTGTCGAGGCGCCCGGGGGCCCCCGGGCGAAGGGGGGTTCCCCAGGGGGTCCAGGGAGTCTGTTTCGGGGAAAATAATGACATGAGGGGGGCCCCCTTTCCCAGAAGTGTCCCTGTTTTGCAGACAGGAAGTTAATGAAAAAAATTTTCTTCGGAGGGGGACCAGGCAGAACTACAAAGGATCGGGACAGGTTGCAGATTACCAGAAACGGGCTTCGGAGTTCCCCCCCAAGGGTGCAGTCAAAATTTTTGGGGGGAAGGCCCCGAAGACCCCGGACAGGCAGTCGGAAAAGACACAAACAATACTCAAAAAAAAGGATCTTGGGGTGTGTATAATACCGAGCACACCCCCTGGGGTCCCAAAAAAACCCAAATAACTGCTGCAGCATTGGGAGCTAGAAAACCTAAGAATACCTTTCCGACATCTCAGAAGGAATTGTTTAGGACCCTGTTACACCGTGTACGTCGGGGCCCCAAATTGGGGCTATGCAGCACCAGTTTGGAACCCCCCTGGTCAAGCCCATCCGGGGAAAATTTGAAAAAAGGAAAAAGGAGAACGAGACTAGTCCGGGGTGGAGCTAAAGGGCATGTCCTACGAGGAAAGGTTGGGCAAACGACCTGACGACATTAGAGAACAGGAGAGATGGGGGGGGTATGATAACGACATATAAAATACTGAAAGGAGTCGACAAGGTGGACAGAGGCAGGATGTTCCAGAGTTGGGGCACAACAAAAAAGTACAATTTGGGGTTTTAAAGACTCAGATGAGCCATAGATGTTAAGAAGTACTTCTTCAGTCATAAAAGGGTTCAAAGAAAGGGAAAAATCTGAAAAGTGATGTGGAAAGGGAGGAACTATACATAGCTTTAAGAAAAGGGGGGTAAAAAAACCAGAGGAGAGAGTATACCCCCTAGCGACCAGTGAAGAGGCGGGGTGGATCTATGACTCGACCCCCGCAAACACAATTAGGGGGGTACCCCCCCCCACACACACACACACACACACACACACACACACACAAAAAAAGGGCTGGCCCCAAAAAATTTTGGGCCCCCGGGGTTTAACTCCCCCGGGGGGGCAAAGTCTGAAGTTTGGGGGGAAAAGGGAAAAAAACCGCAGACGGGTACAGTCTGGGGGATAAAGACTACAAACCTCAATAAAAGGGAAAAAGATCTTGGGGTGATTTTTAAAACAAGGCACACCTCTTGGGGCCCCCATAACCAAATAACTCCCCCATACGGGCGCCTAGCAAACCTAAGAAAAATTTTTAAAATCTTAATAAGGAATCTTTTTAGAACCCTGTACACTGTTCTTAAGGATACTGGGAATGAGCACCGGGTTTGGGGGCCCACCCCCCCAAACAAGCACAAAAAGAAACTAGAAAAGAGCAAAAGTTTGAAAAAGACTAGTCGGGGAAAGGGGGATTTTTCGAGGAGAGATTAAAGGGGAAAACGACCTGCGACACGGGAAAAGGGAAAGGGGAAAAAGGGGGACATGATAACGACATATAAAATACTGAAAAAATTTACAAGGTGGACAGAGAAAGAATTTTCCCCGAGATGGGACACAGCAAAAAGGGGGGCACAGTTGGAAGTTGAAGCCCCGGGGAATCACAGGGATGTTAGGAAGTATTTATTCACTCACAGAGTGGTCAGGAAGTGGAATAGTTTGGGAAGTGATGTAGTGGGGGCAGGACCCTTTTTTGGTTTGAAGAGGTATGAAAAAAGCTCTTTTGGAAAAAGGAAATGACCCAAATGGCGGCCAGTGAAGAGGCGGGGGCCCGGAGCTATGAACCCCGGCCCCCCGCAACCACAACTAGGTGAGTACCACACACAAAAAGGGACACCGCGTGAAAAACCCCTCTTTTAGTGCTCCGCAAATTTTAAAAAGGGGGTTTTTTTTGGGGCCCCCAAAAGGGGGCTGCGGGGGGGCATCAAGTGTGTCGGGGGGGTAAAAACCCCCTTTAAGTGTTTTTGGGGTTGCCCTGAGCCACAAAATTTTGGGGAAAACCCCCTTTTAAAATGAACTAAAATAAATTTTGGTGGCGGGGTCTTTGGGGCCCCAGTGTGCCCCCGGCGACGTTCCCCCTTTTTACCCTGGATAAAAAAAGTAAAAATAAATATGTGACAAGTGAAATAAATACAGTGAATAGATTATATTATATATCAACAAGAAACGAAAGTGGATATCCCCCAAACCCCCCCTCTTGCTTGGACAATCTACAGGATACTACAGGCTGCACAGGCTGCATCATAAAGCCCCATCTATGCGTGGTTTGGGGGGGAGTCGGGTGTAAATTCAATTACCTAACCACCAAGCTGTTTGTAAACGGTCAACTCTCATAGTTTTTTAAAGGGGAATGGATAAAGGGTACTTGGTAACGAATAGCAATCATTTTCTAAAAAAAAAGGGCGAGCAAACAGGTGAAGCATAGAATACATTAACTGGTAGATCAGGTGTGCCCAGGTCAGGCCAGGTAGAGGGCACTGTAGACGACCTCACAGCCCCCCACATACCCCCTCATCCCCCATAACAAAAAATTTTTCCCTACTACTTTTCACACAACCCACACACCCACACACCCCACACACACACACACACACATACACACACACACATACATACACACACATTTTTTGAAAAAAAGTCTGGAACCCACACCTGGTCAAGCACGTAAAGAAACTAAAAAAAGAAAAAAGGTTTGAAAAATTTTTTTTTTTCCCCACAACGGGGGGGTCTGTCCTATGAAGAAAGGTTGAGGGAAAGGGCCCCCAACAACACTGGAGGAAAGATGGGTCAGAGGAGACATGTAACGACATACAAAATCTGGGGGAATTGACAAGGTAGACAGTGACAGGTTTTTTAGAGAGGGAACACGAAAAAAGGAGACACAAATGGAAGCTGAAGACTCAGATGAGTCAAAGGGTTTTTAAAAGGAAGCATTTCTTCAGCCACAAGAAATTGGAAGGGGAAATTTTTTTAAAAAAAAAGTGGAGGCGGGAAACCCAAAAATAGTTTTAAGAAAAAGGTAGGGTAAATTGGGCAGGGAGAGCAGCCCCCCAGTAGCGGACAAAAAAGGGTGGGGACAGGGCTGGTCTCATTTCAACTAAAAAAAAAAGGGAAAAAGAAAATTTAAAAGGGTGAGTACATACATAAAAAAACATACATACACACAAAAAATACATAAAAAATTTTGAAAAATAGGAAAAAAACCCCTTTTAGGAAAAAAGGGCCCCCAGGGGGGGCATGATAACGACATACAAATGGGGGGGGAAAAATCGACAAGGTAGACAGGGACAGGATGTTCCAGGGGACACAACTGGAAGCTGAAGACTCAGATGAGTCAAAGGGATGTTGGAAGCATTTCTTCAGCCACAGAGAAAGGGGAAGGGGAATAGTCTAGAAAAAATTATAGTGGAGGGGAACCATCATATTTAAGACGGGTATAATAGACTATGGGGGGGGGGAGGCAGAGAAGGGGGGAGGGAAGGGGGGGCCCCGGGGGCGGGGTCTCGCCCCCCTGCAACCAAAATTGGGTGGAAAAATTGGTGAGTACACAAAAAAACCCTAACACACACACACACACACACAAAAAAAAAAAATACATACACACACAAAACTAACACACACAAAAAAAAAAAAAAAATTTAACACAAAAAAGGCCCACACAGACTCTTTCCCCCTGCCCCCCCCCACCTCTCCCCCACTCCCTTCCCCAAAAACCCTTCCTCTACCCCCCTCCTTCTCCCCCTCTCTCATTCTCTCCCACCCCTCCTCCAATCTCTCCTCTTTTTTTCCCCCCTTTTTTTCCCCCCCCCCTCTTTTCCCTTTTCCCCACTTTTTTCCCCAGTTTCTCCCCCCCCCCCCCCTCCACCCCCAAAAACACTCAGGCAATCACCCCCAAAAAAAAACACAGAAATACATATTTTTTTACTCTGGGGATTTTAAAAAAAAAGGGGGGGAAAATGAGTGGGGGGAAAGGGAAACGGGGAATTTTTTCATAAAAAAAGGGGGGTGATAGCTCAGAAAGAAAAAAAATGGAGGAGATGATAGCCAAAAAAAAAAGGGAAAGGGGATGATAGCTGAAAAACATGAAAATGGGGGGAGATGATAGCTGCAGAAAGAAAAAAAAGGGGGAGATGATAGCTGCAGAAAGCATGAAAATGGAGGAGATGATAGCTCAGAAAGAAATGAAAATGGAGGAGATGATAGCTGCAGAAAGAAAAAAAAATGGAAGTGTATAGCTGCAGAAAGCAGAAAGTGGAAGAAGAAGTCACAAAAACGAGGCAAAAAGATACAGAGATTAAAAGGGGAGCTAAAAAATTTGAAACAGCCTAAAGAACTAAAAAGCAATGTGGACATGGTATCAAAAAAGGCTACCTCAGTCACAAAGAAAAGGACTGTAGAGAACGGGGTGAAACTGTATGCAGAGGCTATATCAGACCATCGTGGAGCCCGAGAAAAGAGGATCACATCAGGAACAATCGGGGGGGTGTAGAAAGGAAACTAACCCCCTTTTCGTAGAACCCCCAACAGACCACAGCAGTGCACGGGGGAAAATTAAAAAGGAAAAGCGGGGCCACGGGGAAAAGGGGGTAAAGACAGTGAAGAGGGGAAGGAAAGCTTCAATGGAGGCAACAAAAATAATCAGGGGTTATTTTTTAAAAAGGTTTTGGGGGAAAAAAGAAAGAGAGATATCTTTTTTTAAACCCCAAAAAACTAAAGGGGGAAAATTATAAACAAAAAAAAAAGGGGGAAAAAAAAATTAAAAAAATCATGAAAACACCCGGGAAGATGACATGACCCCCTGGAAAATTTTTAGAAGGGGGTTTTTTTAAAAGAAAGTTTCCCGGGCCCCAAAGGGGGTTTTTTTTAAGGCAGGTTTTACTGAAACAGGACCCTTAAAAAAAAAGACAAAGGGGAAAAATCAAAGGGGGGGTTATCGGGGAAAAGGGGGAAAAAAAAGACAAAAAAAAGATTTTCAAAGAAAAAAGGGGAAAAAATTTGGGCGGGGGCCCCCGACTCAGGAGGAACCCCAAAATAAAACCCCCCAGATTCCCCCAACCTGGACAACCCCAATGCAGCCAAACAACCCAAACCCCAAAAAAACACATGCCATACCCAATGCTTCCACCCCCCTCTTTTAAAAAAATCCCCCTTTCCCCCCAACCACTCATAGTTCCTCTAGACCCCCCCCTTTTTTTCCCCCCCCAACCCCCCCCCCGACTACGGTATTAGAAAAAAAGTTGAAGGTTTGGTATAAAAAAAGCAGATGGTATAACAAATAAATGTAAAATTTGGGTGAAAAAAAAAAGGGGGACATCCCCAAAACATTAAAAAGCACCCCGAAACGAAACTCCCCCGGATGATAAAGATGCAATCTTTCCACCCGGATATCAAATCCTCAGGAAAAAAAAAAGGGGGAAAAAGGAAAGGGGGAAAGGGGGTTTTCACTGCTCATTAGAACCGGGGGGGTTTGAGGAAGTGGAAGGAATGGATGGAATGGGAAAAGGGGCTACATAGTAGGAACAATTCAGTCTGAGAGCCATAAGGTGGAAATTCTGTTTAAAACCCCCAAAAGAACTGCAAAAGGGCCCAAAAGAAAAAACCGGGGGAGCAACAGAGCAATGATAGACACACTAGCCGGGGGGGCCAGAAGGCCCCCCCGGGGGAAAAAAAGTTACTAGTTATGGGTAAATTTTAATTACAAGGAGATTGACTAGGAAAATCTGGAGCCCCAGGGGGGGCTGAATCATGGAGAGCCAAGATGATGGATGTGGTACTGGAAAACCTCATGCATCAACATGTTGAAACACTCCCCGAGAGAGGTGAGGATGGCCCCGAAGCTGGACCTAGTATTCACCTTGAAAATTTCCCCGGAAACGAGGATATACGTAAAAAAGGGCCCCCTTTGGGGCTAGTGATCATTTGGCTCTTTTTTTGATTATATAGTTGAGCTACAAAGGGAAAAGGGGGGCCAAAAAGGAAGGGAGAAACAAAAACTAAAAGGGGGGGCTACACGGGGGATAAAGGGAACCCCAAGACGTTCAATGGGAAAAAATTTGACGGAAAAACAGTAAAATAAAAAAAAGGATTATGTGACAACCAAATGCAAAGAGGCAGAGGGGGGGGTTTGTCCCCAAAAGGGGAAAAAAAAGTAATGGGAAGACCCCGAACGAGTCCTTGGTTCACCCAAAAAGGGGGAGGGGGGAAAAAAGTGCACTTGAGAATGGAAAAAATACAGAAAAAAAAGGACCCAGGAAAAAAAAGATTGTGAAAAGGAGAAACGAATATGCACAGGTAAGAAGGGGGGCTCAGCGACAATACGAAAATGATATAGCATCAAAAATTTAAATCTGACCCAAAGCTGTTGTATGGCCCCGGGGAAAAAAAATCAAAAGGGGGAAAAAAAACAAGGGGGGGGGAAAAACGTGGGGAGTTCACAAAAAACGACCAAGAGGTATGTGAGGAGTAACAAAGTTTTTAAAAAGTATTTAAAAAGGGGACAGGAAGGACTCCCCCAACAGAATGGGGGGGATACCAACAAGTGTTGGATGAAATACAAACAACCGGGGGGGGGTGAAGAAGCTTTATGTGAACTCGATACCTCAAAAGTGGTTGGACCTGACAAATTTATCCGTGGGTCCTTAAAAGGGGGCAAGAGTTAAAAATTTCAATAACAAAAAAAATTTAACCATTTAAACTGGGCAACTACCGAGGTGTTTGGGGAAAAAGGCAAATGTAGTCCCAATTTTTAAGAAAAAGGGGGCAGACACAGGCATTAAACTACAGACCTGTGTCACTGACGTTATAGTATGCAAAGTCATGGAGAAGATCATCAGGAGGGGGGGTGGTGGAGCACCTAGAAAAAAACAAGCTTATAAACGACAACCAACACGGTTTCAGGGGGAAGGGGAAAAAAATGTGTCATAAAACCCCAAAAAGGGGTTTTTTGACAAGGTAACAGAAGTAAGACACGAGAGAGGGGGGGGTAAAACTGCATTTTCTTGGACTGCAAGAAACCCCTTGACAATTCCTACAAAAGGTTAATAAAAACTAGTGGATAAGGCCCCCTAACGGGAAAAAGGGGGTGCAATGGATCGAAATATCTGACAGGGGGGGCAACAACGAGTCATGGTCTGACAGGTGTCGGGAAAATTTTTACAGTGGGGGGTTTTTCCCAAAGGGGGGGGGAAGGGCCCCCCAAACCCTTTTTTTTTGGGATATTTAATGACATAACGGAAGGGATAGACTCGAAGTGTCCCTGTTTGCAGAAAGATGTGAAGTTAATGGAAAAAAACAAAAAAATTGAGGGGGGAGGCAGGACTACAAAAACCCCCCACAAAAGCCTGGTTTTGGGGGGGCCAATTTCCCCCCAAATGAAGTCATGAGGATCGGGGGGAAGGGGGAAAAAACCCCAGACAGAGTATAATCTAGGTGTCCAAACACTGCAAACCTCACTCAAGGAAAAAAAACTTGGGGGGAAATAATACCAAAACACCCCCCGGGGACCTCTGAATTTTAAAAACTGCAGCATACGGGCGGCTGGCAAACCTAAGAATAGCTTTCCAATACCTCACTAAGGAATCTTCAAGACTCTTACACCATATACGTCGGGAATACTGGGGTTTCCCCAAAAATTTGGAACCCACACCTGGTCAAGCTAATCGGGAAATTAAAAAAATGCAAGGTTTGCCAAGACTGTCCCAGAGCTAGGGGGTTGTCCCCGAAGAAAGGGGTTTAAGGGGGAAAAAATGACGACACTAGAGGGGGGGAGGTTAGGTGGACAGAGACAAGATTTCCAGGAGGGGGAAAAAAGAAACAAAAAGGGGGGGCTGTTGGGGAAAAAGAAGACTCCTATGAGTCAAAGGGATGTTAGGAAGTATTTCTTCAGTCCTTTTTGTTGTCAGGAAGTGGAATAGCCTGAAAGTGACTGGGGGAGGCA